>JARYGA010059371.1:0-40234 GCA_030545235.1 Helianthus tuberosus | reverse complement strand
AATGGGTCCAAGAGTGCAGGAATCTTGCTGCATTTATAAAAAACGACAGCACGCTGGACACGGCCCCGTGTACAGACAAATGTCTGACACTTTTTTTGTCCGTATTCTGACCAAAGTCAGACGGGAATCTTTGGGTGGACACGGGGGCGTGCTGACCTGGACACGGCCCCGTGGCTAGAAGTGTTTATGAAGTTTCGTCTATTTTTAAGGAGTTTATCCGGATCGGGTGGCTCCTTACTGGACAGAACAACACCGAAGTGCCTGAGATACCTAAGTTGCCCTAGTTTTAGACAAGAACGCAAGAGGTTATTGGAAAGGGTGATTCTTAAGCTAAATACCGGTGGGCAAAACCAACCTTTATTTCCCTTATCCAGGCTCTCGTTAAAGAAGGTATATGTCGAATCGCTCAGGTCTATGTACGCATTGGCGGAAACCGATGGGGAGTCCTTCACGGCACAATCGACACAGGGACGACTATCGCTCAAGTCCTCGCAAGAGTTAGAGGTGATTTCGGGAGCAACGATGTTGTTATAATCCGAATGCGATCTCAATAATTCTCCTTGATCATCGCCTTGAGATGAATTAGTTATATCCATCTCAAGTTCTCTTATCAATAGGAGAATTAACTCTTCCATTTGAAATAATTCTTCGAGAAGCATATCACCTAGAAGAGATGATTGAGAGCATTCGAGGGAGAGATAGTGATTGTTTTACTTTCGCCCATCTTAAGGCTACAGGAAAAAAATGGGTCCATATAGTGGGGAATGTAATTTAGAAAATAACATTCTAAATCTTCATGAGGTCCGCTACATAATTGACACCACGTACCATAAGAGGAGTGAAAGTAAAAATGATCAGTATCGCTCATGTTTATGTCAGATATTACTAACCGTCGGGATCTTACGGTTCTGTTTTTAGTAACTGAAACTTGGGCACGGGGTGTGTTCAGTGGGCACGGCCCCGTGTTCAGTTACTGTCTGACTTCAAACAGGATTGCCAGTACCAAAGATTGGGCACGGCCCCATGCTGAGCTCTGCAGAAGCTGGAAAATCTAGAAAAATCCTAAAAAAAAAACAGAAAAATAAGAGAAACGATTAGGCCGTTGATTCCTAACTTTCTTAAAATCCTTGTGTCCCCGGCAACAGCGCCAAAAACTTGATGTGCGTGTAGTGCGATATATTTTTATGTATATTTTAAGCCCTTTTTAACACTTTAGTCAAGTTTTAAATTTATAAAACACTATATTTTACTAAAACTAAACACACATATGGGCAAGTGCACCCATCGTGAGCATAGTATAGCGTTGGTAAGATACCGAGGTCGTCCAAGGATACAAGAGCTTTTAGTACTGGTTTATCCTCAACGTCTAATCAAATAAAAAATTTAGGAAAAACGTTTTAAACATGAAAATAAAAACTAAAAATGCTGAAAATAAAAATAAAAACAGATAGACAAGATGAATCACTTGGATCCGACTTGCCTTTAGTGTAACCTTTGATGATTTCCGCACTTTTGCACTTTTTAAGAGATTATCTTAGTTATAGTAGTAGGCCCCTCTTTTGAAGGTGAGGTTACCCTCAACCCAGTAGTTTGAGTCAGCAAGGATACAATCCTAAAGGGTTGGAATATTGGAAGATAATTAATTAAGTTATTAATGCGTAATGTGGTAGGCCCCTCTTTTGAAGGTGACGTTACCCTCGACTAAGTGGTTTGAGTCAGCAGGGATACAATCCCAAATAGCCGGGTTAATGTATTAATAGTAGTTTACATATGAGGGGATCAAGCCATTCGCACCCCCGCCATCCAATACCAGTGGGTATTGAAGGAGGTCCTAGTAAGCTTGACCCAGGTCCTTGCAGGATCTATACACTGAATTATGCAAGAACCTTACCAAACCATTCCCTTAACCCCCGACCAGGTAGCCAACATATCTCTATATAGACCGTAGAGATATGAATGGTGAAAATCTTTTATTTTATATAGACAGTAAAATAATGCCAAGACACCACGAACAAATGATAAGGAAGTTTCACCTTCAACATAAGAAACTAGTTATTAAAGTCATTAATACAAAACCAAATAAAAAGTGCAAAAAGATTAAAAAACAAAAGTATTACACTAAATGCTTGTCTTCACCAAGTGATGTAAGAGACTTAGGTAAACATGGCCTTTGATTGTCAAGAACTCTTACTATTAATCTTGGATCCCAGGACTACTACACACACTCTAGATGGATGATGGTGGTGGATGTGGGTGTTGTGATGGTGGTGGAGTGTGGGTGAAGTGGTAGAGAGGTGGTTTGCCAAGGGATGCCTTTGAAGTGAACCTAGCACCTCTATTTATAGCCTGTACAGAAGCCCGGACACGGCCCCATGTCCGCTGGGCACGGCCCGTGTCCATCCTTATTCTCTTTCTTCAGTAATTGCAATTTGTCTGCATTAGCTCTACACGCCCCCGTGTTCGCTGGGCACGGCTCCGAGTGCGGAAGCGTATCTGTACTATCAAGATTTGCTTGGATTCTGCGAATCTTAGCGTTGACCACGGCCGTGTTGAGTTGGGCACACCCCTGTGTTGGGAATAGAAGCTTCTAAAGCTTTATCCTTTCTGCAGATAACTGGCCACGCCCCCGTGTCCGCTGGGCACGGGGCGTGTTCAGCCTTCTGTTTGCTTGTTTTTGCTTGGGAAGATGTTGTCAAGAGGTCGGGCATGCCACGTTTATTCCTTTCCTTGTATTTATGTTAGATTTTGCTGCATATTTGTTCCTTTTCTTCGTTTACGCTCATTTAGTCCTGAAAATACAAAAGGAAGACAAAAGCACACTTTTTCCAACGTTAGTACTAAAAAAGGGTTAGTTTTATGCCTCATTTGACGTAATTTATATGTTGCATTTTACAAACATCAGTTGCGTATGTAAAAAGATATACCCACTTGTTGGGGATAACTCCTTGTGGGTTTATATTAGTGGTGTGTCTATTAATCATGTCTCTGCTTCTATCCCGGGCCCTGAACGTACGACAAACATATAAATATGTATACAAGATTATAAATATAATTGTCCCAAGTTATAAAAGAAATTTCGTGCCTTGTGCACTTAAACCAATTTTTATAAAGGTTTTCAAATGAGTCAGTTAATTGTATTTACCAGTGTAAACTGACGTATTTTCAAAAGACTAAGTGACAGGTACTATACGCAAATAGGTTGGGAGCTGCTTGGTGTCAATAAAGGATCTTGCAAATCCGTAGGATGCCCTAAAGTCTACTAAACTTCATTTTGTACATTTTATAATGATCCGCCTGTGGATTTAATATTGAAAGATCGTATGTAATTATTCTTTTGGTATTTTCAGACAATTGGGTTTGTAATAATTTTTTATATTCCAAGACTTCCGCTGTGCTATTCTGTGTATGTTTGACTATGACGATACCAAACTTACGTCACGATACTCCCCACCGGGCCCACCGGGCTGAGCTGTAAATATCGGGGTGTGACAGGTTGGTATCAGAGCCAACGTTTGAGTGAATTAAACACTAGCCTTGAGTGTTTAATCTCAAATGACACTGTAGCATATTCCTTAGACTTTTTGAGTCTAGACTTAACATAGGAATTCTCTCATCCCTATTAAGTAAACTTTGTTTTTGATTTTATATGTTTTGAAAATGTCACCATGCAAAGAAGCTGTTGATGGAAATTCTCCACATCCGAAGCCTAGAGATGCCAAGCTTCGTACCACGGCTAGGATAAGCATGCAACCAGTTGGAGGAAAGACCTTTATGGACCTAATCCCAAAACCAAACCTATTTAAACTCTTAACCAGACTTCGGAGTCCATACCAGAAGGTCCCTGAGGCTCCCATATTGAAGATGATATATGTGGATGCAATTAATCCCTATTTCCTATCTCCGAGTTTTGGAATTCCAGACATGGACTATACCAGTCAAAACCCAATCCGTGATCCATGTTATTTCTTTAACCATTGAATCCTTGGATTCTATTTCTGCAACGGATTCTGATTTGAAATGTTTACTTTATTCACTAAGATCTTAAGTGTCACTACCGCGTACGATAAATAAAGAAGAGAAACAATCGGAATAAAGCATGGAAGACCTTAGAAAACCCTTATTCCATTATATTTCCTTCCCTTTAAGTCCCCGTATGGGCATTTGATTATTGTGGTCTGTTGTGGACATATCATTTCATCGTAGTCCTTGTAGATCTACCTCTTTTGATAAGACTCCGTATATACGCCTGTCTGTCGTAGTCCTTTCGAGGACATTATATTTCAAAATAGTCCCTTCGAAGACATTATATTTCAATAATAGTACTTTCATGGACTTTATACTCCATTAAAGTCCTTACATGGACATGTTATTTCATTAAAATCTTTTTGTAGACATATTATTTTATTAAAGTTCCCTGGCGAATGTAATAATTCCTTATAGTCCTTTCGAGGACATATTTTTTCACTATAGTCCCAGTGTTGACATATCTTATAGTCCCTGCATGGACATTTGTTTATTATAATTCCCTAATGAACTTATCTTTTGATTTAAGTCCCTGTGAGGACATCTGTTCAGCAAAGCCCCTTTTGTGCGCATGCTGTACCAATATAGTCCTTTTATGGACGTGTTATTTCATTAAAATCCCTTTGGGGATATGCTATTTCGAAATAGTCCTTTCATGGACATGAGATTTCCTTATAGTCCCTTAGTGGACATGTTACTTCATTATAGACCCTTCGTAGACCCGACGTTTCTTTATAGTCCCTTCATGGACAAATTGTTTTAATATAATCCCTATATGAACTTATAATATCTTATAGTCCTTATACGGAGTTATATTTTCTTAAAAGTCCTCTGCGGACAAATAGGATACTAAAAGTCCTGATTAAGGCACTGTTGTAAATTTCCTAATGATTTATGGGAAGCTTTGGAAATTTTATATAGGTATTCATTTCGTCCTTTATCAAACAATTGTATCAATTTTATTCGAACTTTATCGATCTGCTTAATAATTTCAAAAGATCTTCTTAATGGTATAACGTAGCCAATATGTCAATACAGACATGCTATGATGGTAAAACCCTCTTAAGACAATTAATCTTTGTTAACATCCAAGAACATGTTAACACTCCTGGCAGTGTGACTTGAGAAACCACACCAGCCGTCAAGGTATTTGGACTACGTCCAAGCCTTAAAGCCTATATGATCGAATTAGATCATGGCAAGTATCATCAATGTGATGATTAAAATATAAACATATGTTAGTGATGAAGTGCCTACGGGCTAAACTTGTTGTCCAATAAGACAACGAAGGTTGTGGTCTACGAACCCCTGTCTAAAAATGTTGGACTATGTCCAAGCCTCATAGTCTGAAAGATCAATATGATCATGACTAATATTATCTAATACAATGATCACATTATTTAACATCATTTAATGATGTTTCGCCTACGGGCTATATATTATATTGTCCATTAGTGACATTGACAATTGTGATCGTTATGGTTCATCGTCCAAGGTAATGGGTAATGCCCAAGCCTAATAGTCTATAAGATCGATAAGATCATGACTAAATATCCTCAATTTCAATAATTATATATATATATATAAACATCCATTGATGAAGTCCATTGATTTGCCTATGTGCCAAAATGAATCGTTTTTTTAAGACGATGACAAATGTAGTCTATGACTCCCCGTCTAAAGATGAAGAACTATGTTCAAGCTTTAAAGCCCCTGATCTAATAAGATTGCAGCTTATAAATTAATGTCCTCTGCGACAAGGCCTTTATGCCATATGATTATTTATGTCCTTCATGACTAGGCTTTATGCCATATCGTTTTATGTCCCTGTGACGAGTCTCTGTGCCATATATATTAAAAATCCTTTAAGGCTAGCCTTCGCACTGTTCCTAATCATCTATATGACAAAGACAGTTGTGACATTGTGATCCCTTGTCAAAAAGGTAATGGACTCAGTCCAAACCCTAAATACCATTGATGGTCCTTTTGTGACCTAGGCTAAATGTAATTGATATACATTCAAATAACATTCATTAGGAATGTTCATACCCTAATAGCCTATATGGTTTAATGATACCATGGCTAATGTATATTAGGTCATCAGAATGATGACTAGCTATTGAAATGCAACTAAGCAAATGTTTAATTTGATGTTTAGTAACAAGCTTCGAGTATGGCAAACTCGGATCAGACAAACAACAGTCGTGATACTAAAGATGTGACAAATGCTAATGATGCAACAAATATGAACCTCAATGTTTATGGAGTTAATCTCAAAGCTGTAATTGACGCAGCTATTGGAAAAGCTATGAGAAAGATCAAGAAGAAGTTCAAAGAGCCGAATGCTACTTGCTCCAAATCCCTTTCAAAACTACATTCATCTGCTCATGAAAAGAGTTTTGTTCATGCTTTAAATGCGAAGGATGAACCAAAAAGGATGATATATAATGAGGAGCCCCGTTCCTCTAAAGGATGTACTTACGAGTACTTAGTCTCTTGCAAACCAAGAGACTTCAATGGCGAAAAAGGGGCCATTGATTGCATGAAATGGTTGGACGAAATGGAAATCGTTGTGGAGATCAGCGATTGTGCTAAGAAAGACACTGTGAAGTATGTATCACAGTCGTTCAAGGGCAACGCCCTTACTTGGTGGAAGACATAAATAAAGTCAACAGGAAAGATACCCCTATACAATATGGGATGGTCCAAGTTTATGGACCTTATAAGAAAAACTTACTGTCCATGACATGAAATGGAAAAGATGGAATTAGATATTCTGACTCTCACCATGAAAAATCTAGACTGTCGGCAGTATGTTACCAATTTAAACTCATTGTCTAGGATAGTACCCTATTCAAATAACCCAGGATCTAAGCGTAATGCACAATGTGTTGATGATTTGGCACAGCGATAAAAGAGCATGATAAGGCTTCAAAGCTTGCTTTTGATAAATCCACTGTGGATCTATCTCAGCCACTTACATTGGATAGGTTGAGAAATAAGTCAGTCAAAACTGAGACTGACGGAAAAAGGAAAAATGAGAAGGATAACTCCCAGAAGTCTTAAAAAAAGAGCAAGTTCGGGATCAATAAGAACCAACAAAAGTTCAATAAGAAGCCAGTATGCAAGACCTGCTATAAAAGACACTGGGGACAGTGTCGAATGGAACAAAGTCCAAAGCAATGTGGCGTCTGTAAAAGAACTGGTCATCAGTCCCACAAATATAGGGACATAAAGAATGCAGTCTGTTTCAGCTGTGACGAGAAAGTCCACATCAGGACTAACTGCCCTAAAACTGTCAAAGAAGGTATAGCTAAGTATAGAGAGACTAAGAATGGAGGCGCCTAAACCCTCCTGATGAATGCCAGAGGCAGCTCATATCAATAATATCATCAGGTACATTCCTTATCATTTATCAATGATATTAATGCTAAGAGTTCTGTTTTAATTCAGGTACCAATAAGTCTTTCATAAATTGTAAGCTTAGCATACTTAAAAAAAATCCCACAAAGAACTCTAGATATTAAGTATAAGGTAGAACTTACCAACGAAAATCATAGAGACCTTCCCTTCTATTCTTGTCGAATAATCCTCATCCATAAAATCTAAAGTACTCTTTCTCCAGATAGAGTACGACAATATATGTTATTTTATTTTGTTATCTCATTGATTTCTATCAACTGCGAATGCCAGACTATGCTTGATAAAAGCGCCATATGAGGATCGGCGTATCCTAGTGTGTCCCATAGATTGCTTCCATGCCTAATCAGTATGGAAGTTTAATGCATGGAATCACTGAGATATCCCAATGGTCATATTGTACTAAAGTCAGCTATTGGTATTCAAAGAAGGTATTCAATATAGAATGTCCAAGTAAGTGTCACTAATTAAGGCATCCATGCATTCGTAACGAAAATGTGTCATTTATATGACACGACGATAAATGAACTGAAGCCTAAGATTCAGAATATCTCTGTCATCTCTGTGTATCTCGATTGTATTCTTCGTAGAACTACCCTGTTTACCTCCTGAGAGGCAAGTGGAATTAGGATTAACATCCCACCTAGGGTTGTATCTATTGTAAAAGATCCATATCGGTTAATACCGACGGTAATGAAAGGATTGAAACCCCAATCAAATGAGCTTTAAGAGAAAGGCTCATAAAGCCTAGCTCATCATTTGAGAACTCCGATATTATCATTTAAGAAAGATGGTTCAATGCGCTTATGCATTGATTACCGCAACTCTAACTAAGTAACGATTGAGAATCGCTATCAGCTGCCCAGGATCGTCAATTTGTTCGACTAACCATGAGGATAGCTATTCTTTAAGAGTGATTTGAGTAGTAATTGGAATGACTATCTCACCCAAATTAAGTTCTCATATAACTAATAGTTAGTAGATAAGCATCAAGGCTGCTCCTATGGAGGTCTTGTATAGAAAAAAAGTGTCAAACGTCCGTCTGTTAAACAGAAATTTGGTAAGTCCAATTATCAGGACCCGAAATTGTCCTGGAGACAACAAATAATATCATACGAATCCGTAATCGTCTGAAAGCTGCAAGTAATCGGCAGAAAATCAATGTTGATGAGAGTCGCAAACCTCTTAAGTTCTCAATAAGGAACAAGGTTCAACAGAAAATACTACCCTAGAAAGGTGTTAGGGGTGTGCAATAACCGAACCGTTAACCGAAACCGAACCGAAAACCGACAAAACCGAACCGAAATTAACCGAAACCGAATTAACCGAAAGTCAGTTAACGGATATTTTTTTTACCATTGGTTAACCGAAATTAACCGAAACCGAATTAACCGAAAGTCAGTTAACGGATATTTTTTTTACCATTGGTTAACCGAAATTAACCGAACCGAACCGAATCATTTATTTTTTTATATATTTCTAGCTTTTATACCTCCATTTCATGTATTTCATGTTTTATACTTTCATTTCATGTAATAATACATCTATTTCATTTATTTATGCCTTCATTTCATTTATTTATACCTTCATTTCATTTATTTATACCTCCATTTTATGTATTTAAACATCTATTCATGCATTTATACCTTCATTTCATTTATTTATACATCTATTTCATGTACTTATACATCTATTTCATGTATTTATACCTCCATTACATATATTTCTAAGCAAAAAATTTAGCCCTTGTTTGAATTGGTTATTAACCGAAAATTAACTGAACCGAACCGAAAACCGACAAATTAACTGAATTAACCGAACCGATTAATCGATGACTTCGGTTACGGTTACGGATAATGCTAATAACCGAACCGAACCATGCACACCCCTAAAAGGTGTACTGTATTTTGATGTAACGGGCAAGTTAAGCTCTAAACACATAGGACAATTCGAGAAAATTGAATATGTCAGGATCAGTATCCTATAAGCTAAAACTTACCTAAGAAACTTGGTGGATTACAATGTGATTCACTTATGTGATTTAAAGGAATATCTAGCCAATGAGTTGCTAGCTTTATCACATAATGATATGCAGATTAATGAGATCTTATGGTTTACTGAGAAACCCGTATCAATTGAGGATTGATAGGTTAAGAAGCTCTGAGAGAAATCATGTACTTATTGTATATATCAATCGGGATGGCTGTAGAATCCCCTATTAAGCTATGGAGGTTAAGTCCATTATACGACAGAAAGTATTTCCATCTTTTTGAGCAAATCTCGAGGTCGAGATTTCTTTTAAGGGGGTGAGGATGTAACACCTCATAAAATCACGTCCAACAATGTGTTGACACGTGTACTAAACCCTAATGAAGTCAAATGTTGACTATTAGGGACCAATTTTGTGAAAAATCAAAAACTTTTAATATGGAAGGACTGAAAGTGTTAACATGCTTAAACTAAGCCTCTGAATAACAATACACGGTATTCATAATTTCAATTGAGCCACTTGTTGGTCGAAAGGAACCGTTTACGTAATTAATTAAAAGCTTGCGCGACGAAGAGTTAAAAGCGTCAACATGTTAATTATACCTTTGAGTGACCTTTTAACACACCCAGAGTGTTATAATGTTTGATTGTATTCTGGGGAATACATAATATTGGCCATATAGAGCTTTAATGCCGATAAATGATAATACGCACTAGTTTGTGCGTTAAAAGGGTTAAAAGTGTCAACATGTTAATTCTTACCTCTGAGTGACCTTTTAACAAACCTGAACTATCATGATATCTGATAATACTCTCGGGAATGCCCAATATGGCAACATAAGGCTTTGACGCAATAAAATGATAATACGCGCAAGTTTGTGCATTATAGGGGCCAAAAGCGTCAACATCTAAAACTACACCTTTGAGCGATCATTTAAGCGAACTGGAGTGAACTGGATTGTCGTAATGTTCCATCATATGCTTGGGAATGCTTGTTATTAATCTTGAAAAGCTTATATGCCATTTCGCGATAAAATGCACAAGTTCGCTTTGACTGACCCTTTTAACGAATCAAGAAGTTTATGATGCTTGGTTATACTCTTGGATGTGCCTAATATTGGAAATACAGGGCCTTGTGTACTAAAAACATCGTTACGTGAGAATTTGGAAGTGCAGTGGCCAAACGTGACAACAAATGAAAGTAGTTGTATGTTGTCCAGTTCCTTACGGGCCGTAAAGAGGACCATACAGTCCGTATACCACTTTCCAGATACGAAAATTCCATGTTCTCCATTCCAAGAAACTTTAAAACCATCAATTCGAATCTAGGGGCTTGTATCTGGATTGTAACAGCTGTTAGGACACTTGGGATCATCTTATGAACTCTCTAACACATGTAAAGATCCTATTCAATCCCAAAATCTATAAATAGGCCTTGATTTTTTATGAACACTTGCACCATTTCCATTCTTTCTTTCTCTAACTCAAATTTGGAAGTTCCTAAGTTGAGTGGGAGCATCCTCTGAGTTCTATTCACTCCATAGGACCACTTGTAAGTGTTCCTTTCATGATTAGTTCTTTTAGTTGGCTTTTAAACCCGAAAAGTTAAGCGTTTACGATAAACACTTTGACTTTTAGTTAAACCATAAACAGTCGAGCCATTGTTCACAACGAGCATGGCTACGTGATTGTAATTAGGTAGGTGTTAATCCCTCGAAAGGGCACCTCCTAAGAATCACGTTTGCTTGGTCAATTGACGAGTCAACATAATATTGTTTTAAAAAGTCAACGGGTCAATTTTCGAAATAATTGTGATATGAGTTTAGAAGTATTCTAAAATACGTTTTATCATTTAAACAACTTGGTAATAATTATTAGAACATGTGTAAACATGCTCGGCTCGTCAATTCCAGTTTAGGGTCGGTTCGCAACCGAAAGTCGCGAAGTTTGACTTCTGCGTTGACTTTCGATTATGAACCGAAATAGATTAGTTTACTACTGATTTTAGGTTCCGTTAAGATCATATTATTATGTAGCATAACCCTATAAGGTTATATTACATAATCGTATTAGAAATCTGAATTTTATGCAAGTTCCATTAATATGCCAAAATTTGACCGTTATGCCCTTTTTAGCAAAAATAAGGTTTTAGACACCAATAAGCATTCAAATAACTTAGGTACTGATATGTTAACATGTTTAGCATATATCGATGTTACGAACCTGATCATAAATTGAGTTTGCATATAATATCGTAAAGTGTGCTTTAAATTGACTAAAATGCCCTTTAGGTGCATAGATCAGTTTTAAGCATAATTTTTCATAACAAACTCATTGCCTACTAATGTAATGTCATAATTAGGATAATTTGGGATGTCCATTCAGTTTACAAACTAAGTTTTCGCATACATTCTTGAATTATGTCCTTAAATGACGATAATGCCCTTTTTGCACGTAAAATGATTTAAAAGCATGATTTCCAAACAAAACCTTTTTTTACTAGTATGTTATATTAGTTAACATATTTTGGTCATATAAATCTGATCATAACATCAGTTTTCCTAAAAGATCCAAATATCGTCATTTAACGACCTTAATGCCATTTCGGCGCGTAGTATGGTTTTAAACCATAACTACCAACCAAGACTTGATACCTACTGATTTTATAAATCATTTTAAATATTTTTACAGTAGCTATATGTTATAAACTCAGATTCCCAAATTAGCCTTCAAAACTACGTGTGAAATTACCAAAATGCCCCTACGGAGCGTAGATTGGTTTTAAACTATAAAACACACATATGTTTGATATCATACTGATATTATATCATAGATAAAGTATTTTTACAGAATGTTTATGGTCGTAACATCAGATTGTACATAAGTTTCTTTTATACATCGTAAAATGACCAAAACACCCTTATGAGGCATAGTTTGATTTTAAAACCTTAACGGGCATACAAGTTGATATCCTACTGATATTATAACTTGTTTAAAGTATATTGGCATATGGAACTTGTTCATGACTTACCCGGTTACTCGTTATCGCTTATACGCGTACGGTTAGGCTTACGTAACTAGTTTACCTAAGTTTACCGAAACGAGTTAAACCTTATCATTTTTACTTCAAAGTCCAGAATGTATTTAGTTTACCTGTATTATACAAGTCTTCACACTTTTTGGGTCTAAATTACGTTCTATCCCGGTCATCGCTTAATCTAGTGTATCATACCGTTTCTAACACTTTAAGTTAGCCGGTCTAGGTCTATGACCTAAATAAGACCCGTTAGCATTCTAAATTGGTTATATATTGCCATCATTCCAGACTAGAGCCTCCCGGTAGAAGCTAGTTGCATTTAATTTAATTAGATTGGATACGTCTGAGTTATATATAAATTTTGCTGTGAATCGAGTAATAGCTCAGGTAAATACTTTTAACTTATTTTCCCTTATACGGGCTTGGGATATGGTAAAATATTACCGCTTCGTCGGGTATGGAATCATTTAATCGGATTGTGATTAATAAATTACATAACCCGTTTTAATCTATATTGTTTGATAACATAAACATTTGGGGGTTAATACGACCGTGTCCTGGATATCCTCGGCTCATTTCATTTGTAAATGGCCACGACTTAAGCACAGGGTGTAGGCATACACCTGACAGCTGCGTATGTATAAAGATATACCCACTTGTTGGGGATAACTCCTTGTGGGTTTACATTAGTGGTGTATCTATTAATCATGTCTCGGCTTCTATCCCGGGCCCTGAACGTATGACAAACATATAAATCTGTATACAAGATTATAAATATAATTATCCCAAGTTATAAAAGAAATTTCGTGCCTTGTGCACTTAAACCAATTTTCATAAAGGTTTTCAAATGAGCCAGTTAATTGTATTTACCAGTGTAAACTGACGAATTTTCAAAAGACTAAGAGACAGGTACTATACGCAAATAGGCTGGGAGCTGCTTGGAGTCAATAAAGGATCTTGCAAATCCTTAGGATGCCCTAAAGTCTACTAAACTTCATTTTGTACATTTTATAATGATCCGCCTGTGGATTTAATATTGCAAGATCGTATGTAATTATACTTTCGGTATTTTTAGACAATTGAGTTTGTAATAATATTTTATATTCCATGAATTTCGTTGTGCTATTCTGTGTATGTTTGACTATGACGATACCAAACTTACGTCACGATACTTCCCACCGGGCCCACCGGGCTGAGCTGTAAATATCGGGGTGTGACAAGACTGCTGCTCCTAAGGCTCTAACCCGTCGCTCTGCTCGTCGTATGTTGAAGAGTGCTGCTCAATCCACTTATTCTGATCCTATAGAATTGAGCGACGACATCGAAGTTTCTGAGGGTCAAGGCCCTGATGCTGAAAAGGAGAAGAATTTGGTTGTTCTTGGTAAGAAGAAGGCTTCAGGTAAGAAGGTTACAGTGATTCCTGTTCAAGGTTCATCAAGTAAGGATGCTAAGGGTTTGAGTGAAGATGAGGTTTATGTCCCGAATTGGAGTGTTAAGGTTGGGGATACCATGCTTTCAAGGTTGATCTTGAGCTCCTGCAACCTTTCTACCTTAGTGGCTGAAGGTGTTACTCGTTTCCTGAAGGGGATACAGGAGTATGAGGAGTTTTCAAAGAAGAAGGAGAAGATGAAAGCTTCTATGGCTGTTATGAAGAAGGAAATTGATAGCTTTTTGAAGAAGGAGAAGGCTTGGGTTAAGAAGGTTAGTGAGTTGACCCGTAGGCATGAGATCGAGATTGGGGATCTGAAGAAGAGTTTTGAGGCGATAAGTGGAAGCTAAAGGCTGATAGGGAAGCCTTGGATGTTCAGAAGATGGCCTTTGCAGAGGAGAAGGAAGGGTTAAAGGCTTCTGTGGTTCAAGCTACTGGTAATAACCAGTGCTTATCGAGCAAGGCTTTCAGCATGTTGTCACTTATCTCCTTCATTCCAATGAATTTAACTCTGCCCTTGGGGATGTTTACACGAAGTTGTTGAACTATGGGAAGCATGTGGGCTTAGTTGTTGGTTTTAAACTTCATGAGTCTGGTCAAGCTTTAGAACAATCTCCTCTATTTCGCCCTGAAGCTTCTGAGATTTTTAAGGAGTCTGTTCACAAGATGGAAAGGCTGACCTATCATTATGTAAGTGAGGTTTCTTCTTGCTTTGGTAAACATCTTTCCGTGTTACAGGAATTGAAATCAGCTGGGCTTAATGAGAAAGTTTGTGCCAAAGTGCTTGATTCCTTGTCCAAGAAGCGTTCCCGTTCAGGCGATAGTGAAGAGACTTTTTTGGAGGATGCAGATGTTTCCAAGGAGGTAAGCCTTGAAGGCTCGGTAGTTGCAGGTGATGGTGGCCCTAAGGCCAAGAAAGCAAAGAAGGCCAAGAAGGGTAAGAGTGATGGTTCTGGGCCTTCAAAGGCTTCTTCTGATGTTTAAACAATATATTCGTAGCTTTCTTAGCACTTAAAACAATTTCATGTTTTGTATGTTTGAAACTTGTCGTTTGGAAGCGAACCGTTTAGGTTCCTGTGGTGGTTGAAGCCTTGAAGGCTTCGTTGAACAATTATGTAGGTTTTAAGGTCCTTAAGGCCTCTTATGTTATGCTTTAACTTTCTACTACTTGTGCCATATTGTACCTTTCCATGTTGCCTTGGTTTTGTGTTGTGTATTTTCTAAAGGAACTTTGGTTAAGCAGCTTGAAGCCTTCGAGGCTTCCAGGTGCTGTTTTATGCTTGTGTCCTGGTGTTTTACTTAGTCTTTTTAACTTTATGTTTTATGTAACCTTCTGTTTTTGTGTTGTTGTTTTGTTCCTTTCCTTGTAGTTTTGTTTATGTAATCGTCTTTGTTTGTGGCGTGTCTTCCTTATGTTACTTATACCTTGAAGGGTTCAGTGCTGCAGTCACTTAGCCTTGGTATTTTTAACAAGAAGGCATAACACTTATCCTATTTGTCATTTTCACTTGGTTTGATTTGGGTTCGTAAGCCTATTGGTGAGAGTTTGTTTTTTGAAATATTTTCTAAGGCTTAAGGAACATTTGGTGAAGGCTGCTCAGACCCGTCTTTGAGACAAGTTTGTTGAAAAATTTCTAAGTCTCATGGAGTTGTATTGATATAGGAACTCACCCCTTATATAGGTCCATTCAACCTTTGAACCTATTGAGCGATGTGGCCTGGGAGCTCATCCCCTTACATGACCCTTGTCATGGAGTTTTTTGCTAGGTTCTTAACCTGATTATAGGATAAAAAGATAAGTTTTAACAAGAACCTCATTGTTCATTTATCAAAGTGTGTAGATTACAAGGGAACAAAAACAACACTTTGCCAACTTTTTCCTAATACATGTTTCTAGACATGGAACCTTTTAAGGTTTTCGCCATTCCAATGCCTGGGAAGCTTTTTGCCATTTGAGTCAGCTAGCTTGTATGATCCTCCCTTGTGAGCTTCGAGGATGGCATATCGTCGTTCCCATTTGAGACCAAGTTTTCCCTGGCTTTCCTTCTTGCTTGCCTCATTGTTTCTGAGGACTAGGTCACCAGGCTTAAATCATTCATGTTTTACCCGGGCATTGTAGTAAGATTCCATCTTTTGTTTGTATCTTGATTCTTGAATGGCCGCTGGATCCCGTGCTTCTTCTAGGAGTTCTATGTTCAACATCGTCTCTTGCTCGTTTGCTTCTAGATCAATGTTGAACGTTCTCTTTGTTGTAACTCCTATCTCTGCTGGGATTACAGCTTCAGATCCGAACACCAAGCTGTAAGGTGTTTTCTTATGACTTGTTTTTCAGTGGTTCTTATTGCCCATAACATGTTTGGGAGTTCTTCAAGCCAGTTGGTGTCATGCTTTCCCAATCATGTTTTGATGCCCTCCACTATGCTTCGATTTGTTCTTTCAACCTAGCCGTTGGATTGAGGGTAGGCCACTGAGCTGAAAACTTATGTTATCCGAAACTCTTTGCACCATGAGCTGAAAGGATTTTCAGCAAATTATTTTCCATGGTCTGTAACCAGTACTCCTGGCAGCCCAAACCGGCAGATGATGCTTTCCCATACAAAGTCAATGACCTGCTTCCTTGTTATCTTTGCCAATGGTTTCACTTCCAGCCATTTAGTGAAGTAATCCACAGCTACTAGAAGGAATTTGACTCCTCTTTTAGCCGGAGGGAATGGTCCCACAATGTCCATTCACCATTTGTGAAATGGCCAAGCGGATGAGATAGGAGCCAAGTCATGCTTTGGGCTTTTTGGCACTAGGGCATGTATTTGACAGGCTTCACATTTTTTCAGCTGCTCATTTGCATCTCGGTGCATTATGGGCCAGAAGTATCCAAGGTTCATTAATTTTGACTGTCACGCCCCGAAATTATCAGAGCTGGCGTGACTGGACTGATATCTTCATTGCACAGCGGAAGCAAATAAAGCTAAGGCTTCTAGAAAATGAACGCTCGCTAAGTACTCGACTCTTCATGGTTCTCCTATTCCAATCGTGCCTTAACTTTGAAGTGCAACATGAGATGCGTAAATGAGTTTAGCGCAAGCTTCAAATTAGTGAAAATCACCATCACATGGTGTCGGAATCATCAAACGACTTAATGGAGTCATAGACCAAACAAGTCTACTACGACTCGAAACAAATGAAACACTTGTTAATACGAATTTGAATATGATGCTTTCAATACATCATATGGTGTGTTGAATTGAATATGCTTAATGAACAAGTTTCAAACAATTGAATCTTGGTTTCGGCGCAAGCCGACAATAAGTACATGTATCGACAAGAAAACTTTCGGCATGGTCACAACGAAAAACCATGTATGTAAATTGAAAAGAAAAGAAATTTCAAGAAAATGTGTTGACTTGATAACAAAGAAGCCAACAATTACAACAATGCGGGTCATTCGAATCACAAATCAATAATTAGATTTAGTGAAATAATATTTGAACTTTGATGAAACGCTTATTCAAAACGAAACCACATGCGTAACAAACGATGCATGCGTAACATATGAATTTTCAAGAAATGAAACAAATGAGTATTCGCTATACTGAAAGAAATTATCGTGATACAATGACCATTAAGAGGAGTAGAGATACGAAAATCTACTCAGTAAATGTGAAAGTCGAAATTTCAATAAAAGAAATTTAAGGACTTTACCTGGGGTTGCATGTGATAACCGGTTGTTATGTGACATTACCATGGAATGTCGAACATGGCGTATTCGTCGTTATTGAGATAGGGGGAACATGGAGACATGCGTCTTCTTCTTAGCATGACTCGTGTCGTTTGCAGGACTGCGTGCCAATTGCCGCTTCCTCAAAAGTTGTATGTGACGTACTTCAACCTCCGTTGATGTATAGCTTAAGTTTCACGTATACCTGTGCACTAGCGTTTCGTTATGCGTAGGCTGCCTGCTCGGGAAGTCAAAATATCATAGACAATATGGATAATGGTGTGTGCCCGAGTTAATAAACGTGGTTACTACGTGATGACCTTTAATGAACTTCAACATAAGTTTCCAAAGGTCTTAAATGCATGTTTCCTAAACTCTCAGGGTTTTATGCACTGTATGCGACTGTTTTGTGTACTGTGTGTAAAACACCACAATAGCGTATGTTTGAAAACAAAATTTTGACTGTTTGTTTTTTGGCAACGGTTGGAGACCATATTCGAGTCTTAGGCGTTCTGTATGTATTCAAAGTCTTAATGATCTAAGTCCCCAGAGAAGAATGAGGTTAGAGCCTAGGTATTTCTACAGAAACCTTATTCGCTGTAACCTATAGCTCTGATACCAATCTGTCACACCCCGAAATTATCAGAGCTGGCGTGACTGGACTGATATCTTCATTGCACAACGGAAGCAAATAAAGTAAGACTTCTAGAAAATGAACGCCCACTAAGTACTCGACTCTTCATGGTTCTCCTATTCCAACCGTGCCTTAACTTTGAAGTGCAACCTGAGAAAGAAACATGCGAAAAATCAACATAAAGTTGAGCGAGTTCATAGTTTGTTTGTAAAAGATTTGAAATAAATCTTTTTGAATAACCGATTTTTGAAATAATGTTGAGAAAACGAGTTTAAAATCATTTTCTTGTCATGTTATATGGAATCTCTGTATTTGTAACGCATTATATTCGCAAAAACCTTGCTTTTGTAAACTCTTGTGTTTGTAAAACTTGTATAATCGTCAATGCCAACCCCGACATTGACAACATGCATGCATAATCCTATGCTTCGAATTTGTATATAACATGGTATGTAATTTGTAAAGACGTATTGAAACTGAGTTCTATATATGTAAGGAATACGAGATCGCTAATGGTTCGCGAGGCCACTAACATATGTAACGACATAGGAAGCCACCAAACCATAGGCATTTTTAGTAGTCGATTAACGACTGGGACACAAAAGCACTGCTTGGTACTAGTTATCACCAAGAGTGTGGCTGCCTGAAACCCATTAGATCTAACCTTTTGTTCCGCGGTCTTTGTATGTACACGATTAATGGTGCTTATGTTACCATATTCGCAACATGATCTATTGTATCATTCCTTACTTTAATGTACCTCTTTGTACTTGTATTTTCCCGTAGTTTAGAAAACTAGAATTCGTGTGTAAGCACATTTCGAAAAATACGCTTGTTTGAAAAATCGGTATAAAACATAAGCTTTTCGTAAACCATTTGTGTCAGTAAAAACTTGCTTGTAAAATGGTTTAGAAATATGTAATTCTTGTATGCTTTGCAAAAAGTGCATGTCTTTCCACCCCGAAAACATTTAGAAAAATGTAAAATCGTAGAAAGGTGGGGTTATGAACTCACCTGGATTTCCATGTGCAAAGCTAGCTAAATACGACTTTGTGATATCGTTTCCAAGACATGACTCGCTAGCGTGCATTCTACAATATTCCTAACATGGAATATCTTATAAGTTTCTAAATAAACGCAGTAACTAAACTACGTGTCACCGAGCTCTACCGAATCGTTAGTCGAACGATTCAACGGTAAGTTAATAACTTAATAGTAACGATTAAGTTATACTTGTTAAGTTTCGCTTATTGTCGGTAAAACTAATAAGTCTTGGAAAGACTTAGTCCTCGAGAGATTTAAAAATAAATAAATATTTATATAAAATATATAAATATATCGTTATCATTGCGTTAGTCGTCTTGAGAAGTCGTATGTGTAAAAGTTTATATGAAAATAACATATAACAAACTTGTACGTTGATATATATATAATGTGCCGTTTAGGCGTTTGTAATAAATATAAAAAGTTATATTTATTCTATAAAATTGTCATCGAGTTGTTGTGATCGAAAATAAATATATAACTATATTTATTTTTATACAAGACTTCGAGTCGTTTGAAATAAATATGTATACTATATTTATTTATAAAAAGATTCGAGTTTAACGTTTGAAATAAATATAATAACTATATTTTGTATAACAGTTTGCGTTATCGTCGTTTAAAACAATACAAGTTTTTATAAAACTTTTGTAAAATATTCAAGTTTTAAAATAGATATAATAACCACATTTATTTGTTTTAAATAATTTCCGAATGATCATTTTCGAAAGTCGCAAAGTGTCGTTTAAAGTATAATGCATTCGTGTATGCATTCATTTGATAGTTTCGTTTTATAATAAAAACTCGTTTTATTTTACGGATTTCCTTGATAAACGGGCAGAGTTTCCTCTGTTTTTGGACGCCCCCGGAAACACAGGTTCTCGTTATTTCATCAAAATTCAACAATATTCAACCAAGATTCAATTAAACTATATGTAATATATATCAAATGTAAATTATAATCAGTCGGTCCGAGCTCGTTTTTCACGTATAACAAATGAACGTAAATAATAATCGTCATAAATCCTTTACCGAGTCTTCGCGTGTCGAAACATCAAACCATTTGACTGAGTTGACCGGAAATCTGACCCGAGACCCGACCCGTTGACTGATCTGTTGACCGAAGTTTGACCGGACCCGAGACGTCACCCGAAGAGCCCGAACATGAATCTGTGTTTGACCCGCTTTGACTGAGCTCCTAACTGGCCCGAAATATGAATATCATTTTTAACATATTATTAACATAACCTCACCATCATCCTCATCAGACTAAAAAAAATAGAATTAACAGAGGGGAAGGGTTTACCGATGAAACCTATCGGACCGAACCCGAAACCCGAAAGCTGCACCATCCTGAATCGAACCTGAACCTCGAGTGAACCGAACCGGCTGAACAAATCGAAGAAGAATCAGGGGCCGCCGCTACCGCCAGAGACACCCGCCGCCGCTCACGGTGGCACTGCCGCCGCCGCTGCTCTTCTTCTCCACCACCTCTCTTTTGTTCCTTTCTCTCTCCTGTCTCTCTCTCATTCCTCTGCTTCGTGTCCCGCCGTGCGCCGCCACCAAGTGGTGGTCGGCCGTTTGTTTAAGGTGAATGGGGGGTGTCTCTTGCTAGGAGAACCACCACCGACCGGTTAATCGGCTCTGGCAGCCGACTATCGAGATGGGTAGGGGGATCGAGTGGGTGAGGATGATGAAGGTGAAAGATCAGTGAGTGTATGTTTGGTTTGAGTTTGTCTAATGGGAGCTCTGATCTCCATTTTGTGTGTTTTGAGAAGATGAATTCTTTGTGTGTGTGTCTGATGTTCATATCGAGAGATAAGGGGAAGGCAGGCAAAGGTTTATGTGGTTTGTGTGAGTGTAGAAAGAAAGGAGGGGGTATGGGCCTTTATAGAGAGTTTGAGATCCATTGGTGATCTTGTGTGTACCAATCTTTTGAGACCAAAAATCTTTAGAGATTTTTATAGGATTTTGGTAAGATTTGTAAAGATTTTGCATAGATTTGCTAAGATTTGTATAGATTTGCAAAGATTTATAGAGATCTTATATGATCTTGATAAGATTTTTAGGGACAAGATCTAATATATTATGTGTAGGTTTAGGCTTGTGGGTTTTGGGCTTGGGCCCACAAGCCCATCTCATGTGTAAGTGGCCCGTAATTCCTACGAGACCCGATATCGCAACCCAAACTCCATAAGTGTCGAAAGAATAACATTTTTTTTAAATTAAGAGGCGTTGTCAGTATTTTGTACGGTATCAGTTCGTTGCCGTTTAATATTCCGCAGATTTCCCACAGACCGTCATACGCGTACTGTAGAACCGCATAGGCGTTCCTAAGCTTACTGAGGGACTAATTAAGTTAATTTGTGTCGTAAACACTATTTATTGTCGCGTTAATCTCCTGTTAATCACGTAATTAGGGGTCGTAAATCACCGGTTGTCACATTGACACTACTGACCTTGGGCCGAAATGAGCTCCACAAATTCCCTCATGGACTTCCTTGATCAAGTATTGACTTTGTTCTAGGCCAACACAGTGAAGCAATGGTGCAAGGTATCCTTTTTTATAAAGGATATTTTCATGCACCACGTATTTTCTTGACTTTATTCGAACCCTTTCAGCTTCTACTTGATCACTTCGCATTTCACCATTTGTGAGGAATTTGATGAGAGGGGTCATCCAATTTGGGCCTTCCTCGGTGATGACGTCTTGTACTTCAAGCTCTTGAATTGATGATTGCTTCAACACTTCAACCAATACCTTCTTAGTAAGATGGGCAAAGGTCAATGAAGCAAGTTTGCTTAGTGCATCAGCTTTTTTGTTTTGTGTTCTAGGGACTTGTTTGATTTTGCATGTTTCAAATGCACTCATGAGCTCCTTTGCTTTTTAACAATACTTCTTCATGTTTAGTTCTTTGGTCATGTAATTGTTGCTTACTTGGTTTGAAACAAGCAATGAATCCATGAAGACTTGAAGCCTTTTGACACCCATCTTTCTTGAATGTTTGAGTCCCGCAATCAATGCTTCGTACTCAGCTTCGTTATTTGTAGTCTGAAATTCAAACCGAAGAGCATACGTAAGTTCCAAATGGTTAGGATCAATTAGAACTAGCCCTGCTCCTGACCCTTCAACGCTGGAAGCTCCGTCAGTGAAGAGCTTCCAGGTGTGGGGGTCAGAGGGTTTGGTGGAAGCTGTGTTGACTTCTGTTATCGTTTTATTGGGTATTTCCAAAATTAAGTCAGCCAAGACTTGTGCTTTCATGGATTTTCTTGGAACATAGGTGATATTGTGTTCGCCTAGTTCCACAGCCCATTTGGCTAAACGTACAGAAGTTTCGGGTTTTTCAAGCACATTTTTGATTGGTTGGTCCGTGACCACTTGTATGGGATGTGCTTGAAAGTATCTCCGAAGCCTTCTGGCTGTTTTGACTAGTACAAGAGCAAGTTTTTCCAGTGGGGGTACTTGGTCTCTGCTAACTTTAAGGTTTTACTGAAGAAGTAAACAGGTACCTGAGCCTTATTTCTTTCGATGAACAAGACTGCACTGATTGCTTCCTTAGCGACTGATAAGTAGACAGAGATCAGCTCCCCTGTTTCAGGAGCAGCGATGTCTGGTAATGAAGCTAGGTGTTTCTTCATTTGGTTAAAAGCTTCTTCTACTTCCTCTGTACACTTGAAGTCCCTTTTATTTGTACACCCTTGAAGGGTTTTGAAAAAGGGAAGAGACTTTTCAGCCAACTTGGAGGTAAAACGCTTCAAGGCTGCCAGTTTACCATTTATGCTTTCAACCTCTTTTTTACTTTTTGGGGATTTTGTTTCCAAAATATCTTTGACCTTGTTGGGGTTGGCTTTTATGCTTTGCTTGCCAACAATGTGTCCTAGAAACTTGCCCTCTTCGAAACCGAATGAACATTTCACGGGATTTAACTTCATGTTTATCTTCCTCAGGTTTCGGAATGTTTCCTGAATATCGTCAAACATTTGACATTCTGTCTTGCTTTTGATTACCAAGTCATCCACATAGGCTTCCATATTTTTTCCTATATGTTCCACAAATGCCTAATCCACCAACCGTTGATATGTTGCCCCTGCATTTTTTAGGCCAAAAGGCATTTTTTGGTAACAAAAAATGCCTTTGTCTGTATGAAAGGCCGTCTTTTCCTTATCTTCCTTTTTCATTTGGATTTGGTGGTATCCTTTATAGGCATCGAGAAAGCACTTGAATGGGAAGCCTGTGAGTGTGTCTACCTTTAGATCAATTTCTGGCAAAGGATAGCAATCCTTTAGGCAGGCTTTGTTCAAGTCTTTGAAATCGATGCACATTCTCCACAAACCATCGGGCTTCTTAACCATTACAGGGTTGGCTATCCAAGAGTGGTATTTGACTTCTCGGAGTATGCCAGCTTGCACCAACCCTTCAACCTTTTTGCATGCTGCTAAGCTTCGATCAGGGGCAAGGCTTCTTTTTTTGTTGAACAATGGGCTTCACATTTGGTGGAATCTTAAGCTCGTGTTCGGAAATGTCCCTGGGGATGCCGGTCATGTCATCAGGACACCATGCAAAGATGTCCATGTTGTGGGTCAGCAACTTCTTGAGATATGAGAGAGTTTCTTGAGTAAGGTTGGTGTTTACACTTATCCTTTGCTCGGCATACTTAGGGTTAATGGCCCAACCTTGTTCTTCGCTTTCATTTTTTCCTGAGCTTTCTCCTTCAACCAGGAAGGCTTCCTAGGTTGGTTAAAGGGTTGCAATTCCTCTCTTGGTGGGAAACTTAACAATGCCTTGGCCAACATAGACAGTTATGCTAAACTCGCTTTGGCCTGGCCTTCCTATGATAACATCGTAGGTAGAAGGCATGTTGATTACAGTGAAGGTGGGTGGCTTGGTTCTTTCCATCTCACCCTCCTTGAAGCAAAAGTCCAGTGTCAGTTGGCCTAAAGGCTTGATGGGTATGTCAGCGATGCCTTTGATGGATGACTCAGTTGGCTGAAGCCTTGAACGCTCCTGGTCGCTGAGTTGGTTGAAGTATTTTTCAAACATTATCTCTGTTGTTGCACCCGTGTCAATGTATGCCTTGCTTGTCTTTAATGTTCCCATGATAGCTTCAACTACCAAAGGGTTCGAGTAAAGCCCCTTTTGTGGAGGTGGGAAGCACAAGCACTGAAGCTCCCAAGCTTCCAAGCGCTGATGCTTAGTGGGGGTTCCTTCAACGACATTCACCATGTTTTTTCCATCGCCCATCTTATCTTTTACTCCCATAACGAGGTGAGCGAGTTCTCCAGATTTGATGGCTTCCTAAATCCTCTTTTTGAGTTGGAAGCAATCATTAGTGTGATGCCCCTTTCTTCATGGAATTCACAGAACTGGATAGAGTTTTCATTTCTTTTGCTTTTGGGTAGGGGTCTCGGCGGTCGAAAGTTGTGCTTAACCTCTTCAGTGGTAAGTATTTCCTGATGGGTTTTGGTAAAGGCTGTGAAGTTCACAGCCTTGTCTCTGCCCAAAGGGTTCCAACCTTCAGACCTTCGAGGATCTGAGCTTCGGGAACGTCTATCAAAAGAGCCATAGTTGCTTCTCTTCTGGTTGGGGCTGTTGTTCCTCCAGCTGGGACCCCTCTTTTTTTGCTCCTTGATGTCAACTGCCTCTTCTCCCCTGATATGAGCTTCAGCCTTTCAAGGGCCTCTTCCAAGGTCTTGGGCAGGCACTTGTTAAAGTCTCTGGTGGGATACTTAGAGGTGATTGCATTCATGAAGCCTGCAACCCTCATCTTCTTGTCGGCTCCCACATACGTCAAACCTTCTTTTTTGTATCTCTCAAAGAAATCCTTGAGACTTTCATCATCCTTTTGTTTAATTTGGAAGATCACGGTGGCATCCTTCACGTGTCTCCTTTACTATGAGAAATTAGGCAAGAAACCCTTCATTAAATCGTCGAAGGTTTGAATGCTTCGGGATGGCAGGTCATTGAACCAGATTATTGCAAACCCTACGAGGGTTTGCATGAACATCAGGCAACATTCAGCGTTGGACCATTTCTCTATCCTGGCAGCCCCGGTGAAGATCTGGAGGTGATCCTCTGGATCTTCCGTTCCATCGTATGTTCTTATATGAGAAGGCATCTTTATCCTAGTTTGGAAATCATAATCAGCAATTTGCTGAGAAAAAACATGCCAAATTGCTTGGCTTGTATGGTTTGGCCAAATCCTCTTCTACGTGCCTGGGTTGCTGTTGGAATTCCCTTGAGTGGCAAGCACCTGGTTGATGAAATACTGCCAGGGGAAGCTTGCCATCATTTGGGACATCATTTGCGGCATGAAGTTGAAGCCTTGAAGGCTTTCAGGTGCAGCTGCATAGTTAACCCCCATAGGAGCACTCATTACGGCACTTCATGCCAAGGGGAATACAAACAAGGCCTGCTCCATTGTAGTGGTTGTTGGAGGTGGAAGGCTTGCAACAGGAGATTGCAACAACTGATACAAAGTTAACTCGTGCCCTAATGGTGCATCGGTGGCCATTGGTTGAGAAGGAAATAAAGGAAAAGATGTTGGATCTGGCCTTGTAAATGTATATGAACTGGGATTCGAAGGTGGACGGCTAGGACCAACTTCATTTCTGGACACGGCTGGCTGTGAGCTTGTGAAAGGAAGAGTCGGTGGTCCAGGTGACAATGACGGCTCTGGTTCATCATAGTCTAACCGGATCCATACCCATTTTTCCCTTTCCCTGTTTACATGCTGGTTAAGGAGAGACCTTAACTACAGGAAATTGTTAGCGACCCCCTCCAGTGTGAGATCGATACGTGTGGGAGTGTTAGACGCACCGACATTAGGAGATGGGACTCCTGAACGAGACGGGGTCGGTGTCTGGAAGGAGAGGAACTCAGGGTATGTTGCTCCTGTCGGAGTGCTCCCTGGAGTTGAAAGTGTAGTAGGTATAGCCACGGGAGTTTGGCTGGTGCTAGAGGTAGAGGTACGTGGAACTTGGTTTACCTATCCCAGAGACTCTCCTTCAGACATGATGTTTTCAGAAATGATGGAGCTACACTACTGGTCTTCTTGAGAAAAATAAGCAGCGTAGCCCCACGGTGGGCGCCAACTTGTTGTTACAACAAATACGAGACCGGAAGTAGTGGACAAACTGGTTAGGCAAAAGGCTTCAACGGATGAAACTTTCCTAACGCGGGTCGTGGGGTCCCCCCACGTTTGCTAGACGTAGGAGGAGGTTCACTAGTTGTATTGTTGCTCACTTGGGATCTTTGGCTGAAGAAGGTTCAACCTCGGATGCAAGAACAAGTGAAGTGGTGTTATTTGAAGTGAAGAAGAGAAGCATGCATGAAGCAAGTTCTCAAGAGAGAAGATAGAAGATTAGAGATCCAAGAAGATCTAGGCTGATCAAAATGTACGAAATGAATGATATGGAATGTTATTTATAGAGAAGGTTTATTCCCAAAGGGGAAACCTTTGACTAGTGAACCTCTGCTGCAGTAGGAGGCTTACCCATTTAGGGGTTGAAGGCTTTGGACCTGCTGATAAAAGGTTGTTCTCTTCTGCACACGCCACTTTTGCGGCTGAGTGAAGAGTTGGTGGGTTATCAGTGATGTGACTGATTACTATGCTTGTTCTCTTCTGCTTATAATGTATCGCGGGTTTTGAACCCTTTAACCCTTTCACCTTTTAAGTTGTTATGTGTTTTAGTCATATTATTAAGGCTTGGGCTACCCCGTCATCAAAATCTTTAACCCTAATACATGCTTAAAAATTCTAGCTACCAATTCGATTTTCATTTTTCATGACAAATGTCCCTTTTCCATTGAGTGTTCCACAAGCACACTATATATGGCATACATTATGTGACCAATCATGATAGTGTGGTCGAGAGCAATCTGAGATATTTTTTATGTTATAGAGACGTGTACATTGTACATCGATCTAAGGATATTACAAATTCATATGTGGTGGATGGTTGGTGAGAATGTCACACCATTACACTTTTTATCAATGTTTAAATACTAGTATGAACCGGCTAGTTATACCGGTTAAATTGGGTACCAACACAGTCCTCGTCGATAAAGATCGGTAAAACTCGAATACGTTATGGCTTATGTACAAGCGGTAAATCCGGTTCTACCGGTCCAACCGTTGGAACCGATTTGCATTATCTTAAAATTTGATTTTTATAAAATACGATATTAAGGTAATACTGACCTTTCATATTTCCGGTAATTAACCTATTTTCTTTCGTTCCAATATTTCATCACTGTTGAAACTGTTACTCACCTCGTCCAATGTAAATTGTTTAGGGTAATTGGATTTTAATAATCCTAAGTTTCACCTGTTGGCCGATAACAATCCCAACTTTCAAAATTCCCTCCAACGATCCCAATTTGTAAGAATTTGACCCTTATTAATCCTTTTTCAACACAGGTGCACTTAAATCATTGAGTAAATTACAAAAATCGTCCTTTATGTATGTCACTTATTGCAAATTGCATCCTTTGTCTTCAATAATTACAGAAAACGTACTCGATGTTTGCAAACCCGTGCAAGTTATGTCCTTTAGCCCTAACTCGGTTAATTTTTGTGGTTAAATCTGACCAAATGGACCCCACATGAGGGTATTTTTACGGTTAAATTTGACCAAATGGACCCCACATGAGAGTAAAATCACCAAAATATCCTCATGTGGGGTCCATTTGGTCAGATTTAACCATAAAAAATTAACTGAGTTATGGCTAAAGGACATAACTTGCATGCGTTTTAAAAACATCGAGTACGTTTTCTGTAATTATTGAAGATAAAGGACAGTTTACAATAAGTGACATACATAAAGGACGATTTTTGTAATTACTCTAAAACATTTAAGGAGTCTGCAAGTGCACTTGAATCTATTGAGGAGGCCAAATTCTTATAAGTTAGAAAAAGATTAATGGAGGCCAAATTCTTACAAGTTGGGATCGTTGGAGATAATTTCTAAAGTTGAGATTATTATCGGGAAACAGGTGAAACTTAGAATTATTAAAATCCAATAACCCAATTTTTTATAAGTAATAAAAATGTTTTTAAAATGCTTAATATTTTACAAGATAATAGTTGTTTTTAGATAAAACCATGACCAGGTACATAAATTCTAATTGAGATTGGATTATTTATTAAATAAATTTGTATTTTATGAAATTATAGGGTTAAACAATAACCCAGTTGAACCGCCCGATACAACCCGATTTAACCGATTAAACCATTTCTGAGCTTAACCCAACATGATTTAAAAACCGATTTTTAAAAGATTGCTTTTGATTGATAGGCTAGCTACATATGCACCCTTTATTTTCTTATTATATTACATTTCCGATCTTGATACATACTTCATATGATATGATGTGATTGATATATTAATGTTAGTCTTTTCCATATTATATGTTTAGTTACATCGAAATGTTTACTTAGAAAGAAAACTTTGATTTTTAAACAACACTTGTATTTAAATCAACTACCTTCATCTTGGATCTTATTTTCATTGGTTAGACTTGTGTTCATAGCTCATTGGTTAGACTTTGTATCGATTTATATATTTTACTAAATTTAACTCTATAAGTTTATTATTATTATTATTATTATTATTGTTATTATTATTATTATTATTATTATTATTATTTTATATACCAATTTTTATTTCATTCCAATCATCAGGGCAAATTACATAAGGATATCAGGTAGACGAGCAACAAACTGCGCCGCCATCCCTTTCTGAATAGAAAACCCTAATCATCAGGCAAAAACAAAGCCTCGCTCCTGAGGGGTCGAAAAGTTGTTGTGGACCACACGCTGAACTCTAGACAAGAACCGAACTGCCTCCGGCGCCAAGGAGCCGAACGTGTCAAACGCCAGGGGGACAAAGGCATGCTGATTATCCTCACAAGCATTCGCGTGCTTTTCCACCTTCTTTGACTCTGCTTTCAGTACCGCTTGCCCCGCCACAAACCCATTTTCCCGGAACCCGGCTAGTGGGGATACACCTGTGAGATCGACACAAGCATGTTTACCGCCCTCCCAACCAAAAACTAGCACCTCAGCTGGGCGTAGGGTGGATCTCCCCTCCGACGGGTCTGTAAGAAAATTAACCGGTGCCTCTTTCTTCGCCGAGATCCCTGCTCGTTTGAGAATATCCATTAACGCTTCTCGCACAAAGTCATGGCGATACTTAAACCCCGGCAACTCTCTACAGTGTAACGCATGCTCCCCGTATTTATCCAGGCATGCTTTATTGCAGACTGGGCAAGTTTCATCATTCGGGAACATGGGGATCATCAAACGATACTTAAGGATTGACCGGTACTCCACCGCTGACATACGTTGACCCAAACCTTCAATAGGAATAACAGTTAAGAAATCCTGAGCATGAGGCCTCTGTAGGCATTCAATGACGGCTTTCTGGCGGGGTGACAAATGGAAATCTTCTCCCAAACTTTGTGCGATTCGACAACAAAGGGCATTCGCCAAAGTAGTCTGTTGCTTTTTGGGGGCGGTGTCCTTGTTAGAGAAACCGCCGAGATCAAAGTCAGGTAGAGAATATTATTATTATTATTATTATTATTATTATTATTATTATTATTATTATTATTATTATTCAAATATACTAAGTCAACAACTTGCAATGTTTGATTGTAATTGAATATATATCTCGTCGACGGTATTCCTTTCAATTTCACATATATCTGTTTGTGGATTTTGATTTGGTGATTAAGATTTGAAAATCATTAAATTAAAGTCTTAGCATATGATTTTTTACTGTGGTTCAGATAGAGTGTCGGGTCCGGATGGGTTCAACTTCAGGTTTATTAAACACTTTTGGAGGTTCTTGGAGGAGGATTTTATAAAGATGTCCGAAGACTTTCATGCTTCGGGTAAAATTAATAAGAAATGTAGTACCTCATTCATTACGTTGATTGCGAAGACCAAGACTCCTGTGGGGTTGAAGGATTACAGACCGATTAATTTAGTCGGGGTGGTTAGTAAACTCATTTCTAAAGTTATCGCTGGCAGAATTAAGAAGATAATTGGGATATTATTTCAGAGTCTCAATCCGCTTTTCTTAAGGAAAGGATTATTTTGGATGGCCCGCTTGTTCTAAATGAACTGATTAGCTGGGTAAAAAAGAATGGTAAACAATCTTTCCTCTTGAAAATTGACTTTGAAAAGGCTTACGATAATGTGAGTTGGGAGTTTTTGTTATCCGTATTAGATCAAATGGGTTTTCCTTCGAGGTGGGGCCTTTGGGTTAAAGGTATTTTACAGTCGGCTAGGTCTGCGGTTTTGGTTAACAGGTCCCCAACGTTTGAGTTCCAATGTCAAAAGGGGCTTAGACAAGGAGATCTGTTATCCCCTTTTATGTTCCTCATTGTGATGGAGACGTTGGCGAATATGGTTACCAAAGCTTGTACATTGTGAGAGTTTGAAGGTGTTTATTTGACTAATGAGGGTCCTATTATTAGTCATATGTTATACGCGGATGACGCCTTGATTATGGGGGGTTGGAGTAAGGAAAATGTGGTTAAAATTAATCGGCTTCTGAGGGTGTTTCATATGTGTTCGGGGATGCGGATCAATATTCATAAGTCTCTTTTGTTCGGGTTGGGGGTTGATGACGAAGTCGTGGGTGACATGGCCGATTTATTGGGATGCAAAGTCGGGAAGTTTCCGTTTGATTATCTTGGGATTAAGGTGGGAGCCAATATGAAGAGGATTACAAATTGGGAGCTGGTTTTGGATACAGTCAGGAACCCGTTGCAATCTTGGAAATCTAAGGTGTTATCTATAGGTGGGAGGCTTACATTAATTAAATCAGTTTTATCGAGTCTCCTGGTGTATTACTTGTCGTTATATAGGGCCCCGGTGGCGGTGCTTGAGAGTATTGAAAGAATGATGAGAAAATTCCTTTGGGCGGGGGGTAAAGACGGTAGAAGTATGAGTTGGGTTTCGTGGGAAGTAGTTACTAGACCACAAAAGTTAGGAGGCTTGGGTATTTCGAAGCTTTCGGATGTAAATACGGCTCTTTTGGTAAAGTGGGCATGGAGATTTACTAATGAAAAAAATGGATTATGGCGGCGTGTTATAGAAAGTATTCATGGGAGACGAAAAAGATGGAGGTTTCTTCCAATTAAAAGAGCAATTCCAGGGTGTTGGAAGGCGATTGCTTGTTACTTGGATAATCTTTGGATTGATGGTACGTGCCTAAAATACATATTTACATGTAAACTTGGGAATGGAAAGGATATTAGATTTTGGAAGGATATTTGGTATGGGTCTGTCCCATTAATGGAGAGATGGCAGCGGCTTTTTGCTGGGGAAAAACATAAAAATTGTGCAGTCCGGGACAGAATTAAAGAGGAAAATGGGTCGACTATTTTGGCTGACATTGGGGCGTTTAGTGCTGATTCTGTGGAGTCAATTTCTGAATTGCAAGAGCTGCAATACATGTTGTCTCAGGTTAGTGTCTCTGGTAACAAGGATCGATGGTTGTGGGACTCGGATGAGAGCAAAAGTTTTTCGGTGGCTGCTGTCAAAAAGCGCTTGAGGAGGAATAGGTACAGTCCGATGCAGCAATTCATGCAGTGGGAGTCTTGGGTTCCTATAAAAGTTAATATGTTGATGTGGAGGATTGAAAAAGATTGAATTCCGACCCGTATGGCTTTGGTTAGGAGGCAAGTAAATATACCGGACACTGTGTGTCCGATGTGTGAAGTTTATGGTGAGTCTATAACGCATCTTATGATCAAGTGTGGCTTTGCGAATGGCATGTGGGTTGCGGTGTTGAAGTGGTGCAAGATCCGGTATTCTGGTCCGATGACAGTGGAAGAATTGCTGCAAGTTCAGGATCATATGCAGGTTTCTAAGTGGGGAAAGAAGATCATTCGGGGCATTGTTATGATAGCGTGCTGGGCTCTGTGGAAGGAACGCAATAAGAAGGTGTTTGACGGCTCCTCGCCTAGAGTCGTAGAGGTGGTTGCTAGTGTTAAATGTATGTCGTTTCTTTGGTTTAAACACCGCTCTAGATACAAAAATATTGAGTGGAATAGTTGGGTAAATTATCCGTTGTATATATTGTAAGGTTTTGTGGTGGCCTTTGTTGAGGTTTAGCCGTTTTTAATGAAGTTTACCATTCAAAAAAAAAAGTACAGTAGAAACTCTATAAAATAATACACTTAAGACCACCAAAATTTATTAATTAAAAGAGTTATTAATTAATCGATAAATTAATAATTATTAATTTATATATTAATTAATATTTTAAATTTATAGTAGAATACTTAGTTTACAAACACATTTCAAGCTTCCACTTAATTATTGTATACAATGCATGTATATCAAATGAACGGCCCAATTTGAAAGAAACATTCAATCTCCCACCTTATTATGCTTCTTGTGTTCAATGTGTCACTTTATGGACATTAAAAATATTTTCTATATAAATACAAGATCAAAATAGGTTAACACAAACAAATCATACACACAAAATGGTTGGAAGAAAAATTCTCTTGATTGTGGATAATTGCCCTGCTCATCCAAAAATTATTGAAGGATTACGAAATGTTGAATTATTTTTTTTGCCACCAAACACAACTTCAAAAATTCAACCTTGTGACGCGGGGATCATACGAGCTTTTAAGATGCATTATCGTCGTCGATTTTATAGAAGTCTTTTGGAGGGTTATGAATTAGGGGTTCCAAATCTAGCAAAAATAAATGTATTAGATGCAATGAATCTTGCAATTTCAGCATGGACTATGGATGTTCGTGCAAATACAATTGTGAACTGCTTTCATCATTGTAAACTTCGATCAACAGATAACATGACTTTTGAGAACTCAGATGAAGGTGGTGAAAGCACTCAAGAACTCCAGAATTTGATCAAAGGGTTGGGTTATCGCAATGCAATGGATGTCGAAGATGTTCTGACTCACCCAGAAGAAAATGTAGTTGCACAGTTGTTGACTGATGAAGAAATTATTGAAAGCGTTATTGGAATTAATAAAGATGATATCGATGAAGAAGATGATGAAAGTTCTACAATGGAGCCCCCTTAGCGAAACGAAGCTATTAAAGCGGCAAAAACATTGAACAATTTCTTGTTGAGCTATGAGAAAACAACACCAGAAGTTCTTACCATGCTAAGGAAAATTAGAGACGAGATTCAAGGGGAAATTGATTTCAACAAAAAACAAAAGATAATTGAGTCATTTTTCAAGAAACCTTTATAAATCATTCATGTAATATGCTATATATAAGGAATTATTAATTTATATTTTATATGGGGTCTAAAGAAATTATTAAAAATGTATTATCTTATAATTTTAGCGAGTTATTAATTTAGCACCCTATCCCCGAGTCGGGACCGGCAAAAAATATTATCTTAGAGAGTTTATTAAATAATCGAGTATTAATTTATCGAGTTTCTACTGTATGGGTTTTAAAATATTAATTTACGATGAAAACGGAAAGCCTTTTGTTTTTAGTTGGATTGTGATTAACGTTAGGTCGGCTTCAAATTTCTTGTTAATTGAAACCATTTTTTAATAGCTGAATTTGTATACCGTAGGGATTGAACTCTTAACCTTCCACTCCTCTAAGACTGTGAGAAGTGGGGCTTGGATTTGGGCGTGATAACCCAACCCACCCCTTGTACACCATCCCCTTAGGGGCTTGAGTTTGAGCGTTGTCCCTTTGGCGTAGGAAATAGACCGGGTGTGGGGCGAGGCTTGGGGTGAGATGGAACGTGTTGATTGGTTGGTGACTTTTTTACCATTGGCAACGGCTAGTTATAAAAAAGTAACATTTTTATTACATATATACATAATAAAACCCATCGAACAAAACATCTTCCGCATAATATCTACACACTCTTAAAATTCAAAAGAAAAACAAAATGCAATCTTCAAGTTTGTCAGATTCGTATGACCAATTTGTTTTGTCATCCTCATCCGACAATGTCGCAGAACTGATATTATCAGCTGTTAAGAAAGTGGTACAAGCTATTATTGAAGATGAAGGGAGTTCCCAATCCAAACGGGGAAAATATATAAGTCGCGAACGGCAAGCCGTCCATGATTTATTGTTACGTGATTACTTCTCACCCGAACCAACATATGATGAAAAAAATTTTAGACGGCGTTTTCGTATGAGTCGAAATTTATTTTTAAGGATATCAAATGATTTAGAGAATAAATATGAATATTTCAAACAAAACATCGATGCATGTGGTAATTTGGGATTCTCCACGTTGCAAAAGGTCACGACCGCGCTTAGACAATTCGCTAATGGCTCTAATTCCGATATAATAGACGACTATTTAAAGATTTCGGCACGAACGACTAGGGAAACTCTTCACAATTTTTGTGAACATGTCATTGAACTATATATATAGAAAAATATTTGAGAAAACTTACGTTTAGTGACAAACAACAAATTTTGGAGTTGCATGACGAAAGACATGGTTTCCCTGGGTTGCTTGGGTTAGATTGTATGAATTGGGAGTGGGAACTTTGTCCAACCGCATGGCAAGACCAATACACGAATGGATATCATGGAAAACCGGGTATGCAGCTTGAAGCGGTTGCACACAAGATCTTTGGATTTGGCATGCATTTTTTGGTGTGCCCGGTTCACATAATGATATAAATATACTTAATCAATCGCCCATTTTCAACGATCTTATAAACATTGTTAGACCGAAAGGATCTTTTTTTGTAAACGGGGTTGAACACAAGTACATGTATTATCGAACGGATGGAATTTACCCTAAGTATGTTGTGTTCGTAAAACCATTTTTGGGATACAACGTTAGACGAAAAGAGAACACAATTTAACATAGCTCAAATGGCGGCATGCAAAGACATTAAGAGAGCTTTTGGTGTTATACAAAAAGGATGACACATTTTGAGCATGCCATGTCGATTGTGGGACAAAAATAAGATGTGATGTACGCATGCCTTATTTTACACAACATGATTTTAGAGAATGAATAACGTGCAATTAGATAAAGGACATGCAATTTGCGAATAATTTGGGGGAAGAGATGCAATCAAATAATGAATACATTAGTGATGATGCGAGAACATTAAACAGATTTGAAATCTAGAATAGACAGACGTATCACAACCTTCGAGCAGATTTGGTTGAACATATTTGGGCGGTTCTGAGATACAACCCCGATGACGATGATGATAACTAAAAATATGTGATGTAGTAGTTTATTTTTATTTGATGTATTTTTTATAAATTTAATTCATTTATTTAGTAAACTGTAAAGAAAGTATAAAAAAACTAGTGTCACATGTCAATTCATGCCCCGAACTCAAGCCGGCAAGCCTCTCCACTCCCCTACCTTTTGGGGCTTAAGTTGTGGAGCCTACACTGTCTATGTGGCAGACACGTGTCAACTCAGGCCCCCCAATCTAAGCCCCTCAACTCCCCACAGTCTAAGCTATATCTAATTTACCAATACCACCTGGCTATTCCCAAGTGGATAATTGAACCCATTGATTTGATGATGTCTCTTTAGATCTCTTAAAAAAAATTAGCGTTTTGCTTTAATACATAAGATACAACAAATAAAAAATGGGAGTAACTAGTCTTTTAAACACTAATTACCCTTTAATTCCTTCATTTTTAACCAAATTATCAATAATTAGTTAGTAGTTATATTTATCTCCCTTATAAAAAATTAACTATCCCCAAAATTGTTAAACGACTATAACTCTTTCGTAAGTTAATAGAATTTTTTAAAATCACAATAAAAACGATCATTTTATTCTCTTAAATTTAAGTATAGTATTTTTATATTATTTTAACTAATAAAATTGATATGTTACATGATTAATAGTGTTTAGGGATGAGCAATAATTGAACCATTAACCGGAATTGAACCAAAAACAGACGAAACCAAACCAAACAAAAATCAACAAAAAACCGAATTGACTGAAAACTAACTAATTGAAAACTGAATTAACCAAAAACAGTTTATCAGTTTTTTTGTAACTTCGTTTGACTAAAATTAACCGAAGTGATCATATCATTCATATTTTCATATATTTATAGTTTCTATACCTCTAGTTCATGTACTTAATATTGTATATCTCTATTTCATTTATTTATGTTTCCATTTCGTGTATTTATACATAAATTTTCATGTATTATAAGAAAAAGTTTTAGCCAAAGTTTAGTTTTGGCTATTAACCGAATTAAATGAACCGAATCAAAACCATCTATCTAACCAAATAAACCAAACTGACTTACCGAAACTGAATGGTTAATAAAATAAACTAATCAATGACTTCGGTTTCGGCTCTATTGAGGATAATAACTAAACCGACCTAACCATACACACTCGCACAATGTCTGTGTATCCCGCCACATTGTACGGGCACCTTTCTAGTTCTATATATATGATTTAATTTATTGTAAGTAATAAAAATACGAGAGAAGATCATCTAAAAAGTGGGTTTTTCCTAAATAACGTAAGAAATATTATAGAGATGATACGAGACACTCATTATAACTAGGATTAAAGAGCATTTTGGTTACAAAACACGAACTGTTACAATTTTGTTTTCACAAAATACAACACACAAAAATCTAGTGAAAAAAATCTAGCACAAAAGAAATATGGTTCAAAAAATTTAACACAAAAAAACCCTAGTACAAAAAATTCAACACAAAAATCCAGTACAAAAAATACAGGGCAAAAATCTTATACAACATAGAAATATAACACAATTTTAGGTTTTTTTAGTTGTCGTGTTTATATTGCAATATAGTACTCAAATTAAAGATAAAACATTCTCGATTTTATGGTGCTTTTATTTTAAAGAATGTTATATAAAAATGTATGAATGCTTAAAAAGTAGGGTGGAAAGTTTGAAAAAAAATTAAATATGAGTGGTTATTCCAAAAGTACTCTTGTATTTCTCTTTTTTATGCACTTTAACATTAGCTATTGATTTAAAAAATAAAATGTTAAAATATAGAAATTTTTATTTAATCTTACAGCGTAAAAATACTAATCACTTACATATTAGTTATAAGGAGACAAACATAATCTTATACATCCAACTTGTAGGACCTAAACTAGAGATCAGCATGATACCGGTATCGAAAATTGTCACACCCCGACCACGTAGAACAACAAGACGTGGCGGAAACGTCGGGGAGTGTTGTAACAGAATTAATTGTTTCACAACCATGGAAATTAAAGTTACGTTTTATTTATCAAACCAGAGGGTTACATTGTCTTAAAACAAGAAACAAAGAGTACATAACATAATTTAACTAGTTCTTGCTTCGTTTTAAGTCACTAAGGCACAGGTCCGCCTAAGTGTGTCTCGATCATCCTATGCAACAGCTCCTGAAAACACACGTGAAAATAGGTACGTCAGCATAAAAATGCCTGTGAGATACATAGGTTTTGTGAAAATAGGATTCATGACTTGGGTTTAAAGAAACTGTTTAATAAAAAGTAGTCATGAATCTTGTTGAGTGTTTTCTTTCATAAATCATTTGAAAAGCAATAAATAAATCAAATGATATGTATATAAAAGAATACTGTATGGTTAAGTGAATAACCATGTAAAATGGGTTTGTATAAGTTAAGTTATTTGTAAAACGATGTTTATGTGAAGATTGTATTGTAGATGTAATATGTATAAACTGAAATGGTTTAAATACCGCTACGATATGTAATACCATAAAAGCACTTATATATAGGAAGTACCAGCGGCGTATCCACCATGTTTTTATCGTATTACACGTCGCCTCGTTACTTAAATCACTTACCCAAACAGCCACCAAGATGAAATGTTTAATCAATTGTAGAAATGTTTATGTATGGTCAAATACAGTTCACACGGTTCAACAGTTACAAATGGTTCATATAATCAAATGGTTACCACGGTTCACATAGTCAAATAGTTATAAACGGTTCAAAATGTAATATAATGTGTTCATATGCTGGATGAGCATATGCAACAAAATGTAATGTAAAACAATGTGTCCATATGTTGAGTAAACATATGCAACTAATGTAATGTAAATCAATGTGCTAGCATGCCCAGTCAACATACATAGCAGAAATGTAAAGTCAAACAATGTACTAAGTATGCTAAGTAAACATACATAGCGAAACAATGTAATGTAAATCATGTACTAATAGTGTACTAATGAGCATAGCAAGTATATGATGTGAAAACAGGAAAGCACGAAAGTAACAAGTAGGCACATGTGTTTCACCCCAAAACAGTTTGAAAAACAGTAAAGAGGGGTCTATGTACTCACTTGAGATTGCCTAGAAGTCCTTGTGTAACAACCAAACAATGCTAGAGATCACGGAAATCAAACGGCACCTAATATAGGTAACTATGTTAATAAACCGGACCTAAATCGGAGGAGGATCAGATAGAATGAGGGTTCGTAAACCAAACGAGTATGGAAACTCGTGTAATATGGTTTAACAAAGCCTACATACTAAAATGAAACCAAACCTAAGTGCTTACGACCCATTACGACCCGTTTAGGTAGCTTATGCTACTTTAACGCGTCGTTCGCGTAAAACGCGTTCGGAATGCCTAACTAGCCCTATGATAAGTAAAATATGCCTTAACATGTCTAATATTGTTGCTAAATCAATTTAGATATCAAAAATTATGTTACATATGCTTAAAATGAATTTTGGCGTAAAAAGAGCATTTTGGTAATTTACCTAAGGCATATAAACTACCTATCATGCGACTAATCAAACCTAAGTGACCATAAGGCATAACCTCGGAAGGTTATTCCCTATGCTACTATGGTCACTTAACATGTTTGGTCGGATCCTAATGATCGACCAAACGGGTCGTGTTCGAAAGTCTAAGCGGGTGTTTAGTCCGCTTGACTTTCGGCTCCACACAAGCACTAATCTAAAAAAAATGACGAGCTAAACATGCTAGAACATGTTTAGTTAAGTTAGAAAACAGGTTTTGATATCAAAACAAACGGTTTTGATATCCTAGAGTAGTTTGGTTACAAAATACGCGAGAAAATGCATTTTGGCCGAAACTACGACTCGTCACTGAGCCTAGATAACGTGGTAATCAGTAGGTATAGTCACTAGGGACTATAACCATCGTGATTACGCTCACGTTATGAAGTTCAAACGAACTTCGCGTTGACCATAAACTGGTCAAAGCAGAAAGTCAAACGCAGTTTGACTTTAACGACAAAAACGAATGAAAAGAACGAAAGAATACTTACAGAAGGTCCCCGCAAGCTCTTGATCCGATTTACTCTCAGGTATGAAGCATAAACTTCAACTTAGAGAGCCAAAATCAGATTCAAGTGTGCTTTGGGAGGAAGTGAGGGTGGGTATTTATAGGAATTCAAGAACCGTTAAGATCGTTCATCGAAAACTGAGCTTTGATCTGGACCTTATATGTGTGCCCATGGTTTTCTAAAACCATGGGAGCCCCTAATATGGACTATGTTCATTGAATACCAGCCCATGGTTTTGCAAAACCATGGGTTAAAACCATCAACACTTCAAAATGGACTAGGTTCATTGAATCTGCCAGAAATTTTAAAAATGGTCCCTGCACTTGTAAAACTTGATTTTTGGCACTTTTAAGCCCCGTTAACCCCATTTCAAGGCTCTAAAATAAAGTTAAAGTATAGGGAACTTAAAATATGCTCAAAAACATCTCGGATGTCGGTTCGTTTGGTCGTACGGTTGCGTTATTCGCTTAATTACGACGGAAGTCATAACGAACGCAAAAACGATCCAAATTAAGCGACGAATGGAATTTTATCATGCCAAACACTAAAATAAAATATTTTAATGCTTACATAATTTTTTGTATGTCCGGATATATTTAGAACGTAAGATATGCGCAAAAATGAAAACTTGTGCACTTTTTGACGCTTT
>JARYGA010059370.1:0-12819 GCA_030545235.1 Helianthus tuberosus | reverse complement strand
TATGGTTTTTGGTTTTGATAATATTTCATTTATACAGCTCCGTCAGCGAAACAATACCGATACTGTGACCAACTGAACCTATATCATCCAAACAACATCGATACCGGTACCATGTTTGTTTTTTGTTTTCGATCGATGTAAAACGTGTGGTGATTGCTATACCAAATGTTTGTATCGTACTGGTAAAAAACAAACCAAATTGATATCGGCTGAAATGCCGCCGCAAAGCGCGGTGCAAATCAACTAGTTATTATACATATTATTTGAAACTTCCCATGAACAGTAATTAATATTTTAGATTATTTGTTTTAATTTTATAATAATATTTTATTCTATCACATAACTTAATTTTTATATATATTATTTGAAAGTTGCCATAGTAACTCAATATTTTGAGTATATGTTTAAATTTTTACAATAATATTTTATTCATCATATAATTTGCTTTTTAATAATTTATGTACATCAACTTTTTTAAAAATCTACCTTCTTAAGTAGGATTGTTTTTTTTCCTAACATTGCGATATAAATTTTATTAAAAACAGATACTTTGCCATTGTCGTATCAATCCGAACCAAGACGCGCCGAACAACATTTGTATCGGTACCGATATTTATTTTTATTGTTTTTGCTTTCTATAATATGACATGGTAGCTGCCGTGACATACCAAACAACATTGGTAATGATACATGTATTCATTTTATGGGTTTCTATTCTGGTATTTTTTTTATTATACAGCTCTGCTAGCGACGATAAATGAAGATCATCGCACCGATACCGTGTCAATCTGAATTAATCGATATTTTACAAAAATATCGGTGTTGGTAGCAATGATCATTCTTCTTTACATTTTCGGTCGATATAAATACATGTTGATTTCTATACCGAGTGAATTATCGTACCGGTACTGAAACGAATCAAAACCGATACCGATTAAATGCCTGCAATAACGTAACGCCGCAAAGCGCGGAGAAATAACCTAGTTACAACTTAGGATATGCTTGAAAGCCGAACACAGCCTCCAAAGTCGTCAACCAGTAAGGACAAACATAGTCATAGTGTTAGTGGTTAATACAAATACACATATTATCTCGGCCGTGTGGAAACAGTATCATCCCCCATTTTCACTAGAAGGATGAGGAAAGTCACAGTTGACAATTCAAGCGGAAAGGTAATTAACACCTTATCACTCCTGAACATTAAATTTTACAACATGGAGCATCTCATATAAATCACCTTTTGCTAATTAACACCTTATCACTCCTGACCAATTACTGGCAGAGCAACAACAGTAGCCAAATTTCTAAGTATGTAAAATCTATAGCTTTGCTTAAATATATACACACTCATGATTGACAAAAGTCAAATAATAAAAGTCTTCGTTCTTAGTATTTAAATTAGTTATCAAGACATAACATTATACTTTAAGTTATTAATTAAAAAAAAATTAAAAGCTTCATATTTGTTTTTCATTTTCTCAAAATATATGCAAGTTCAGACTTCATTCGCATATTATTTGGGTTTCGGCGTAAAGAGAGGTATCAAGAACAGATCTGTAATCTCATTATTTTTTATGAAGAGTACAAGAGACCTATATATATAAGAAGGTATGAGAACTACCTGCTAATCTATACCTTCTAATCTAACTAACCATAACAACCACAACTAATGTCTAACTGTCATAACTAATCTCCAACCACCACATATAGATAACACATAGTCACTCTAATATGCCCCCTCAAGCTGAACGGGGATCATCCACGTGAAGCTTGACCTCAGACCCAGACAATCATTTGGTCAAAATATCTGCAATCTGGACTGTAGTGGAAACGTACCGAACATGTAAAGTACCACCCAAAACCATGTCACGAATAAAATGCAAGTCAATCTCCAAGTGTTTGGTGCGCTGATGAAACACTGGGTTGACTGCAAGATATGTAGCCCCAATGTTGTCACACCAAAGAGTTGGTGGACAAGTCATCGTGATATGCAACTCATGTAATATAGATGTAATCCATCGTAACTCAGCAGCTGTATGTGCAAGCGCTCGATACTCAGCCTCTGTACTCGACCTAGCAACCGTGTGCTGTTTCTTGGAACTCTAACTGATAAGGTTGGGCCCAAGAAAGACACAATAGCCTGTGGTAGAACGTCGATCATCAGGACATCCAGCCCAGTCAACATCACTATAAGCGTGTAGATCAACACAAGTAGACCGACGTATACATATCCCATGAGAAATGGTACCCTTAAGATACCGCAAAATCCGCTTGACGGCGACCCAGTGTTGATCAGTAGGTGTCTGAAGAAACTGTGACACCTTATTGACCGTATAAGCAATCTCTGGTCGTGTCAACACAAGATACTGTAATGCACCAACAGTGCTCCGATACATAGTAGGATCAGACAAAGGATCACCAGTATGTCGAGAAAGCTGTCTACCAGAAGAGACAGGAGTAGATAATGGTCGACAATCAGCAAGACCAGTGCGCTGTAGCAAATCAAGTAAGTAGCGCTGCTGTGATAAGTGTAAAACATCCTGAGAAAATGTGGCCTGAATACCCAGAAAATATGACAACTGCCCCAAATCCTTGAGCGCAAACTGAGAATGTAAGCGCCCAATCAAGCCAGTAACAAAATCAGAAGAGCTCCAAGTAATAATGATGTCATCAACATAGATCAAGACATAACAGAGTATCGAACCCCGACTGTAAACAAAGAGGGATACATCTGAAAGACACTGGGTAAAACCATCAGCAAGTAGAGCGGTGGATAGCTTGGAAAACCAAGCTCTAGGAGCCTGCTTTAGGCCATAAAGAGCTTTCTGCAGACGACAAACATAATGTGGTCTAGATGAGTCAACAAAGCCTGGGGGCTGTGTCATATATACACAGTCTCAGAAAGATCCCCATGTAAGAACGTATTGTTGACGTCAACCTGACGAATAGACCATCCTCGAGAAAAGGCGACTGAAAGAACAAGACGAATAGTAGTGGGTTTGACTACAGGACTAAAAGTCTCGGTGTAGTCAATACCCTCAGTCTGATGAAATGTCAAGATTCTAACTACGTTACTTTAAAATAGTTTAACAAAATAATATCATTTGACCCTCTAACATAAAGCTTTTGGTTTCATCATTTAAGTTACCTTATATGAGTGATTGAGTGGTTAACTAAATAAGTATGAATACTTTTAAAATATCATTATGTGGATAAGTGTGAATTGGTTTTACTCGACCCATTTTGACCCGCTTTCTTTTAACTCATTTGAATTGTGCCCCCCGTCAAAAAGTTTCTGAATTCGCCACTGGTGGTGGGGTGAAAACTACGACCCAATAATGGAGCTTTACAATATTCAAAGATTCAATTGTCAGGCGTTGAACACGCCTTCCCAGTCTGATGACGGGGTAATAACTAATAACTAAAAATTAGGAATTAGGAATTTTTAATTATCATATATGAGTTGCTAATATTAGTTTTGTTGACTTAGAAGTTTGGGAGGGGAGCTGGTGACATGAAGGTATGTTGCAAATTTTCAAGTTTTGGTCATCATTTCTAACCCGTTTATGAAACGGGTTATGTTTGGGTTAACATGTTTACAACTGGCCCATTTAACATTGTTATCATAAATATATATTTTTTAAGGTGAACCTGTTTGCAAGAAACTGAATTCGTTTATAGCCCATTTAACCGATATTAATTGTGTCTGGATATGGTTGATGCCTTGATGGCTTTAAAATGGTAAATAACCTGACACGATTGCCACTCCTAGAAATTATTATGAGCAATGATCATGTAGTTTGTTATCAAGATTTGATTTTTTGTACACATTTCGGATCTGTGCACCATTTAATGGCTTTATAATAACCTTAATAACGATGCAATACTGATTTATTAACAACCTGTATGAACAAAAATGATATAAGTATGTCAAGTGCCTTTATTAGATATATACCTTTTTCCTATTCTAATGAATTATATATATTCAGATGGCCAGTCCAGCGGCGTATTTTGGGCTTGGACAGCAAAGTCACAGGTAGTAATTGTGTTATATATTAAGATAAAGATTTGTACGATTCTTAAAGGAGAAAGATATTTAGACTTACAATTAGTTATTCTTAATTATTATATCTCAGTTGCTAATATTTTTCAATAACTATCTATTTAATTTTCAAAGTCTCATAAATGTTTACAAATCATGCAGAGAGATTCTACGGTCTACCTACTCAAGGCTTTTAACAAGGGAAAGCCCAATGATGACCCCCTCAGATAATAAGGAATGGAATAGGAACTATGGAGGCAATCAACATTACAATGCTGTGTTTCAGTGGTTAATACATTAACTTACAAAGTTTTCTTACTGTGTTTCCTTTGTTAAATTGGTAATTCCTAATCATTTACAACTTAATTATGTTATATTATAATATAGATTTTGAACATTTAAATTAACAATTAACAAACAATTATATGGTTTTGAAATACCTATGCTTCTAACATTGTTGTTGATAGTGTGTGTTGTTATGGTTAGAAATATGTGGCTAAATGGGCCCGGTTGGGTAACGTGTCAGATGGTTAAGCTTGGTAAATGTCGAGTTGACTATTAAATGTTTTTGTCGAAAGTTACTAAGTTTTAATTTAAATATATTTAGTGTGAAATTTGAGTATTAAAGTTATGTTATTCGGTAATAATCCAACTTTGGAACAAAATAAGACAGACTACTATTTACCCATTTGACTCGGTTCCATTTAAAACTATTTTTTTCTTGGATTAATTGCTCGAAACAACCTGTATAAAAGCAAGAATTATTTAATGAATTACTAAGTTAAAGCATAAAAATAAATAGGTATATGTTGTTCGGACAACAACAAACATGACAAAATGTTTTCGTAACAACGCGTTGTTTGATTATTTTCATTTTTTTCGGTTCATTGTATTTTGATCTTTACATAAGTTACGTAACGTTTCTTTCATTCAAAGTTTATGTCAACACTGTTAAATAAACTGGACCGGATGGGATACTTGGAAAGAAGAGCAAGTCTGTCGCCTTCATCAAGGAATGGAACGTTTCTTTCGTTAAAAGTTTATGTAAACATTGTTAATGATGATATAGATTATTGTGAGGCCACCCGTGTAACACACGGGTACTTAGACTAGTATAGTATAGATATAGATTAAACGTGTGTCATATATGGTTATAAATATGTATTAGTGGCCAATGTAAAATACTCACTATTTAAAAGTTAAAACAATAATAAATTAGGAAACATTTTTAATCAACCTTTTAGGCGGGAAAATGAAAAAAAAAAAAACGATGACCTAAATGAATGATACATGTTCTTCAAGATATTTATTTTACTATATATAGTATAGATATAGATTAAACATGTCTCTCACATATGGTTATAATATAAGGGTTGTTTTATTTCCACATCCCTATAATCTTATTTTCACATCCCTATATCTATACGGGCCGTATAAACTGATACGGGCCGTATAGAATGTTTATGCACAGAATTTTATGCGGTGGAATGTTTTTTTTTTTGTTTTTATATGTATACGGGACGTATAGTTATATACTGGCCGTATACATATTTGCATAATTTTGTTTCGAAGGTTTGCCAAGGGTTTTTAGTTTTGGAATCTGTATACGGGCCGTATAATGTTATACGGCCCGTATAGAAAAGTTAACTTTTTTGTTGCAATCAGGAAACCGTTTAATAAATTTTTGTATTTAAAATAGTGTTGTATATATCGGATTATGTTACGAGTGTGTAGTTAAACGTATTTATTATGTTTAATAAGTTTCCTCTTTGTAAAACGATAAATATGTATAGAAAAGTTAAAGTTAATTTTTTGTTGCAATCGGGAAACCGTTTAATAAATTTTGAAAATTTTAAAATAGTGTTCTATATATCGCATTATGTTACGAGTTTGTAGTTAAACGTATTTATTATGTTTAATAAGTTTCCTCTTTGTAAAAAGATAAATATGTTTAGAAAAGTTAATTTTTTGTTGCAATCGGGAAACCGTTTAATAAATTTTGAAAATTTTAAAATAGTGTTCTATATATCGCATTATGTTACGAGTTTGTAGTTAAACGTATTTATTATGTATCATAGGTTTCCACTTTGTAAAAACGATAAATATGTATAGAATAGTTAATTTTTTATTGCAATCGGGAAACCGTTTAATAAGTTTTATAAATTTTAAAATAGTATTGTATATATCGGTTTATGTTACGAGTTTCTAGTTAAACGTATTTATAATGTTTAGTAAGTTTCCACTATGTAAAACGATAAATATGTGATATGATTATGATAAACTACGACAACAATTATTAAACAAACAACTTAACATCTAAACATAAGATTAATATTTATAATGTTTTACATCTAAAAAAAAGCTAAACTTTTACAAAGTTTCAAACGTAAAATAACAAAAAAAATAATAATAATCCAATAAGCAGTTACGGCGGTGGTGGTGGTGGTGGTGCAGCGCCAGCTCGTGGAGGTAGGGCGCGGCAGAATGCATAGCCACAATCGCCTCGACCATCCACTGTACATCCTCTCTCACTGCATTATAAATACGTTTAACTAGAAACTCGTAACATATAAATACGTTTAACTAGAAATGCTGAAAACCCCCACCCCGGGTGTCCGTAAATGCTGAAAACCCCCACCCGACCATCCAGTGAGGAAGTGTCATCCTCTGAGTCTTGCCGCAAATAGTAAAAGTTACGGCGTCTATCATCAAAAAATGCTGAAAACCCCCACCCCGGGTGTCCGTAAATGTAAAGGTAGATAAAAACTCTAAAGTAATCTCCCTGTGGGCCCGCTCTGCGGCGGCATCAAATAAGCGGTCCCACGGGGAGTTAGCTGGCATGAGCTCCCGGACCCGACCGATCGCTCCAATATCTGTCAAAAACTGAAAATCTATGGTCCGAGGCGCATCCAGCACCATCTCCCGTAATTTGCCCAAAACCCTATAGGCAACCGTACCTCGGGGGATATCTCTAACAAACTGCCCCGTCTCAGTAAAATCGGGCACAACCTCCTCCTCCTGTCCACGTCCACGTCCCCGTCCGCGTCCACGTCCACGGCCCCGACCCTGACCCTGACCTCGACCTCTACGGGCCGCACCAGCTGCTGATGACTCAGCCATATCGTCTGTAACAAATAACAATTACAACTTAGCAATCTCTATACGATTATCGTTAACGTATTATACGAATACTGTTCTTGTATACGAACGTATTGTACATATGATATACGCTCGTACAATGTTTGAAGATTCAACAAGGATACGACCGTATACATTATATACGAGCGTATAATGTTTGAATATTCAAACGTTATACGACCGTATATAAATATACGAGCGTATAATGTTTGAATATTCAAACATTATACGAGCATATATAATGTATACGATCGTATAACCTTTGATTATTCAAGTGTATACGGTCGTATAAATTGTATACGATCGTCTATTTTTTGAATATTCAAACATTATACGATCGTATACAATTTATATGACCGTATACACATAATAATCATTTACAATTTTCTGTTTTGATTTTTTTTTTCAAATTGAATTATACAATCGTAATCGTTACGCCTATCTACGCTTTACTATACAAGACCATAATCTAACATGTTACGGAATTTAAAAGTTTACTATACGAAAACGTACCGTATAGGAAGAACGAGAAGAAAATGCCAAAAACGCCGAAGAACGCTGTCCAAGAACGATCTGAGAGAATTTTTGGTGGAATGTTGAGGCCGTATGGTGGAAATGAGGTCGTATAAAACTTATACGATCTTTTTTATTTGTATACAGGCCGTATAAAAGTATACGACCCGTATACAGTAATTTAATTTATTTTAATTCTGTCGTATACTTAATATACGATCACAGTATACGAGGCGTATATTTTTATACGGCCCGTATACAATTCAGTTTTTTTCATTTTTTTTCAATTACTATATGACGAAAACTGACGAAAATACGGTCGGTATGCGTTAACGTTGATTCGTTTAAACGTTTTTTCAAATTCAATTTCAACAAGTTGCCAAAACATTTATATAACGTGTATGTTTATCATTACAAATTGTCAAAACATGCAAATTGATTCGTTTAAACATTTTTTCAAGTTCAATCTCAAAAAGTTGCCAAAACATTTATATAACGTGTATGTTGATCATTACAAATTGTCAAAACATGCAAATAACATTTTATATTCATAGGGCACCTAAATCTATGTAATCCCTGGTCCTATATTCATCAACGATCGTATTATATTGGTCAATACGTTCCTTGTAATAGTGATACCAACTTTCTGCTGGCGTATTCCGTGTCGGTTGTCGCCAGTATCCTGATGGGGTTGGCATTGGATATTCCCCTTCTAATCTGACGTGCATAAAATGGTTCCTGTGTACATGTACAAGCGCGACTGTTTGATGCGGAATACTTTCTTCGGCTGTTCTGAACATGGGAAAAAATGAAGCACAACCAAGGTCACTTAATAAGAGACAAATGACATTCCATCGGTTTGCTATCAGAAGCCCCGTGAATGGCATTTGTAGCCACTTATGTCGAGGTGCTCCGTCTATATGGTCTTTTGACCAAACTAATGATTCCAGAACTTGTTGATACTGAACTTCATTTATGTTTTTCCAAAATTCGTGGAACCTGTTGCACTCATCATGAAGTTGCTCCCGTATGAACGGCCACTGCCACTCTTTAAGCGATAAGCCGACCGCTATAGATCGAAACCCACAATTACCATCACCCTGCACATTTTGTATGTGACTGAGGTGTGGATAGAAGCACGGTGGAATGAACTTTTTGAAGTGCATGAACATATTAACTTGTCCGACAGGCCGCAAAGGTAAGTCTGGTGGCTCTTCCTTTGATTTTGCGACCTTTTTTTTCGTTTTCGAATTCTTAGCGCCTTTCGCAATCTCGCCGAAGAACATAGGTGTTTCAGTACAATAACTTTGTGACTCGACAAACGAGCTGTGCCTGGTAGGTTCGATATTTGACTCTTGTGTGCCAAACTCATCATGTGTGCGAAACCCATCTTGTGAATCACTATACTGGTCCTGCGTTGTAAAAAAGCTGTGTCTTGAAGGCTCCGTAAATGAATCATCCTTCCTTTGTTGCTGAGCTTTTAAAGTTGGACGACCCCGTGTGTTTTTTTGCACAACTGGTTGTTTAAGCTTCGTCTTATTGAGTTGTACCAACTCCTTCATCTTTTGAATCAAGTTTTTCTTGAGTTCTCTCGGCTCAGCACTTAAATGTTGTTTGAGAAGCGTAAATTCGCCGTCTAAGTCGAAAGAGTCCACCTTGCTCGGTTCCATTATGGAGTCCAAATTTAACTTTCTCCAAAAAGGGTCTATCAACTCCAACGGGATCATTTGACCTAAGAAACATATCAACAAACAACATAAAACGTCAATAAGATTTTGCGTGATGAAAGGCTATGATTATAAAATGTGGTTGGTCGAATAATGTATTACCATTCGTTGTATACGCTTCCAACCGACACGCGCACGGCAACCCACTGCTTGTATACAAACGGCACGCGCATGTACGGTTATATAACTTTAATTTTTCTATTTCATTTACTTCGTCTGATATCAACTCTAGGCAGGCATGTGAAACCTTCTTTAGTAGGAGATTAAATATTGGTTTGTTATGATGACCAATGTTCGACTCCTGCTTGTTTCAATGCTGCCTTTGATTTCTGTCACTTGGTTTCTTATGAGCTTATCGATAAGTGGTACCACTTTCTCCAGGGTGTAATTAGAGTCGCCTAGGTACTGCTTCAAAAGGGCATGTTGACCCTCTGCCCTGTTCGTTGTACGTTGACCGAAGTTCAGATGTTGGTCGCTCCAGAACAAAACAAACCGGTCTCTATATGGTTGTAACCAGATTGAATCCAAATAGTTCATAATCTCTGTAATCAAAGTCAAGTGCAGTTAAGACAAGTCAAATAAATACGATTATTAAACAAAAATTATATAAAACTTACCGTCGGGTTTTTTGCGTGGCAAGTTTGATCGTATTCGCTCGTACCAGTAGTTGTAGTCATGATCGGTCGTTGAGTTAATTAGCTCGCCCCACTTGAAAAGAAACCTCTCCCATTTATCCTCTGTTTTAAAGCTTTTCCTGCAATGTTTGAAGATGTTTTGCTGTATGTGCCACCTACACAATGAATGTCTAGCCCTGGGAAACACGGTTGCACATGCGTTCATTAGGGCGCGATCTCTATCCATTACTACTACACGGGGTTCCATAACACTGTCTAATGAGTGTTTCAACCTCTGTAGAACCCATATGAAGTTTTCCTGTTTCTCGTTGCTTACGAACGCATGAGCTATGCAAAACTTTTTGAAGTGCATGAACATATTAACTTGTCCGACAGGCAGCAAAGGTAAGTCTGGTGGCTCTTCCTTTGATTTTGCGACCTTTTTTTTCGTTTTCGAATTCTTAGCGCCTTTCGCAATCTCGCCGAAGAACATAGGTGTTTCAGTACAATAACTTTGTGACTCGACAAACGAGCTGTGCCTGGTAGGTTCGATATTTGACTCTTGTGTGCCAAACTCATCATGTGTGCGAAACCCATCTTGTGAATCACTATACTGGTCCTGCGTTGTAAAAAAGCTGTGTCTTGAAGGCTCCGTAAATGAATCATCCTTCCTTTGTTGCTGAGCTTTTAAAGTTGGACGACCCCGTGTGTTTTTTTGCACAACTGGTTGTTTAAGCTTCGTCTTATTGAGTTGTACCAACTCCTTCATCTTTTGAATCAAGTTTTTCTTGAGTTCTCTCGGCTCAGCACTTAAATGTTGTTTGAGAAGCGTAAATTCGCCGTCTAAGTCGAAAGAGTCCACCTTGCTCGGTTCCATTATGGAGTCCAAATTTAACTTTCTCCAAAAAGGGTCTATCAACTCCAACGGGATCATTTGACCTAAGAAACATATCAACAAACAACATAAAACGTCAATAAGATTTTGCGTGATGAAAGGCTATGATTATAAAATGTGGTTGGTCGAATAATGTATTACCATTCGTTGTATACGCTTCCAACCGACACGCGCACGGCAACCCACTGCTTGTATACAAACGGCACGCGCATGTACGGTTATATAACTTTAATTTTTCTATTTCATTTACTTCTTCTGATATCAACTCTAGGCAGGCATGTGAAACCTTCTTTAGTAGGAGATTAAATATTGGTTTGTTATGATGACCAATGTTCGACTCCTGCTTGTTTCAATGCTGCCTTTGATTTCTGTCACTTGGTTTCTTATGAGCTTATCGATAAGTGGTACCACTTTCTCCAGGGTGTAATTAGAGTCGCCTAGGTACTGCTTCAAAAGGGCATGTTGACCCTCTGCCCTGTTCGTTGTACGTTGACCGAAGTTCAGATGTTGGTCGCTCCAGAACAAAACAAACCGGTCTCTATATGGTTGTAACCAGATTGAATCCAAATAGTTCATAATCTCTGTAATCAAAGTCAAGTGCAGTTAAGACAAGTCAAATAAATACGATTATTAAACAAAAATTATATAAAACTTACCGTCGGTTTTTTTGCGTGGCAAGTTTGATCGTATTCGCTCGTACCAGTAGTTGTAGTCATGATCGGTCGTTGAGTTAATTAGCTCGCCCCACTTGAAAAGAAACCTCTCCCATTTATCCTCTGTTTTAAAGCTTTTCCTGCAATGTTTGAAGATGTTTTGCTGTATGTGCCACCTACACAATGAATGTCTAGCCCTGGGAAACACGGTTGCACATGCGTTCATTAGGGCGCGATCTCTATCCGTTACTACTACACGGGGTTCCATAACACTGTCTAATGAGTGTTTCAACCTCTGTAGAACCCATATGAAGTTTTCCTGTTTCTCGTTGCTTACGAACGCATGAGCTATGCAAAACGACATCAACGTGGATGTAACGCCGATAATCTAGACTAGCGGCATTTTATACCGATTCGTCTTGTAGGTGGCGTCTATAAGCAACACATGCGGGAAAGCGCGCCACAACATGTTCGACTCCGGGTGGATGAAGAAAACATCCTCGACCCGTTCGTCGTTTTGAGATGTTCTATGGTAAAAAAACAAACCCAACCTTCCCCAACCGGTCGAAAAGTATCTGCATTGGAGTCTCGCCGACTTGTTCCATTCGACTCAATTTGGCTTGAGCGTTGTATATGGTGTTTCTTGTTGAGACATTATGGGGATTCTGTTCTTTAATGGCAGAAAGAATGTCTCGTGGTTTTATGTTCTGATGCGTCATTTGCTCCACCGTCCTCTCTTCCGATGGAGTCAGCCTCATTAGGGACGGATGACCCTCTGGATACAGAAATGGTTCGTGGTTATGTTTACCTTCCTCAACCCTTAGATCCCAGTAACCTAACCTCTTTCTGAATGTCCCGACCAGTTGGAACTTGCAACCGGTTTTCCTAGTCCCGCTGCGTCTGACCGTCGCTGTTGATTTGTAATTGCCGGCACAATCGCACGTAAGCCAAATTTTTACCGGCTGACAACTATGGGGTTTATCGTAGATGGTGCGTTTGGTGACGAGGGCGTAGCCATTTACGCGTCCGACGTCTCTACACCACTCTACCAATTCATCCATGCTAGCGAATTTCTAACGGAAACACTTATATGTGTCAATTAATGATTAACTCAAATGATTAACCCAGGTTTACTTTTAGTATAAACGGGTTCGGGTCAGTTTCAGGTTGAACCTGCGAACCCGTTTGGGTTAACGGGTCGGGTTCGGGCCAACATGGTCGGGATGGCGGGTTGACC
>JARYGA010059369.1:0-19761 GCA_030545235.1 Helianthus tuberosus | reverse complement strand
ACAGCCAACTTGCTGCATCTGGGCATGCCTTGCGCACCGTAAGGCTGTGGGTGTTGCGGTGCGCAAGCATGTGACCAGAAGCCAAAATTGTTGAATCTTGTCCCTTGGCCTTTCGAAAGGGCAACTAAGCTTATATTTTGCAATTTGAGCCCCTTAATTTTACTTATAAGGGCTTCAAAACTTGTTTAAACATTGGCAAGTCCTTGGTTAACTTTATTGTTACCCGAAAAGTCATAACTTTCAATGTTAACGCTTTTAGTCCCTAAATGACCCAAAAGTTTATTTTAGCATACCGAACACCTCAAAGCCTATTTCTAAGATATGTAAAGGATATTTATGGTATGTTTAACTTATGGTCATGTTCCGGAATGTTCGTTACAGTTCAAATTGGCATACTTTCGCAGTTTGTCAAGTTTAGTCCCTGTAAGCGAATTAACTTGTTTTTGCTATACCAAAGCCTTCAAAACTTATTTCTAAGTTATGTAAAGGTTATTTAAGGTATGTTAAGTATATGTCACTATTCCGGAGTGTTTGTTGCATTAAACTGGTTATATTTACGCATCAGCGCGCGTATAACCTTCCAGAAAGCAATTTAGAGCTTGAAATCGAACGAGAGTTGATATGTGCAAAAGATACACATATTTATACAAGTCCAAAGTATGAAATACAATATTTCATTGGTTTGGTATTTTTTTGATGGTTGAAGTGACACAGGTGTCACATTACATATCGTATCGTTATTTGAATCATTTCAGTTTAGACATATAACATTTTATACAAATAACATACTTTTCACAATACATTATTTTACAAACAACTTATCTTATACAAATTCATTTTACATGGTTATTCATTTAACCATACATTATTCTCTTAGTTATACATATAATCTTAACTTATTGTTTTTCAACGATTTACAAAACAAATCAATTTACAAGGTTCATGACTAAACTTTATTAAACATTTTCTTAAACATAAGTCATGAATCTTATTTTCACAAAACCTATGTATCTCACAGGCATTTTTATGCTGACGTACTTATTTTCACATGTGTTTCAGGATATGATGCATAGGATTTATCAAGATACACTTAGGCGAACTTTGGCCTTAGTGACAATAAAAGATGCAAGACTAATTATTTATGTTATATTTCTTTGATTGTCAAGACATTGTAACTCTTTTAATCAATAAAACAATATTTCAATTTCCATGTATTATGAAACAATGATTCTGTTACTACACTCCCCGACGTTTCCGCCACGTTTTGATGTTTCACGTGGTCGGGGTGTGACAGAAAAGTTGGTATCAGAGCTCATGGTTATAGGGAATTAGGTTATTAGTAATGCTTTTACCTAGTCTATAACCTTCCTAGGACCCTAACGCGAGTTTACTTGCGTTTAGACATAAAACAATACCGTCACCTATCCTTAAGTGACAACCGCAACAAGAACATAAATTTCAAAACCACTTTGAAAACTAAGTATCTGTTCTAGGATGATTGATTACTAGGTTTTGAACCCTCTGTTATAAGGTTTTGAACCCCTTTGAGTTTTCAAATCTCGTCAAAGTTTAGGTCTTATAATGTGAACACGTGCAAACTGGAAGAGTGAATGCCTGTACCCTGAGTTTTCTGTCGAAGGCTAGAGTGTTCGTACAAATCCGCAGTATCGGACCAGTCACTCTTACCTGGGAACTCTTGGGGTGAGTGTTCACTTATAGGCGAGCATGTCTTCAGTGATACATTAATATGATCCGTTTACTTTGATTTGTCACCGTCTCATTTGTTTGCCTTAGGTAACAAACAAATGATCGCAAATTCTTATGCATTGCCATTCTGCATTGTTTATCCGATGACATTTCACTTGTTTCTTCCAATGTCTTTTATTTCCTTCTAGAATGTCTCTTCTTCTCAGCAACGGTCAAATGTCCGAGCAAACAGCCAAATTTGCCCAGCAAATAGGCGAAGTGATTCTGAAGACTGTGGATTTAGGCATTGCCATGTCTCGTCTTAACAATGAAGCCTCTTGTCTCAACAATGAAGCCACTCAAGAGCCACCAAAGGAAGCAGAAGTCAAGCCAGCACCAAAATCAAGGAAACGTAAAGCTTCAAAGAATCCCGCAGCGGTTGCACCAAAACAGGCAAGACCTAGCCAAGTGACAGCACCACCAGCCAAGAAACCAATCGAGGAATCAAAGACCATGGATGAACGATCCCCTAAGAAGTCAAAGAAGCAAAAGGCTTATCAGAACTTCACCGTGGTCTCTCACAATGGTCAAGCCATCCCCAACCAACCAGCTCAACCCCCTGCTAGGAAGCCATACAACGGAACTGCACCCTTGTGCAACCAATGTAGCCTTCATCATCACGCTAGTGTGAAGTGCCGCAAATGCCAAATTTGTGGACTTATAGGTCATACGGCAAGGGTTTGCCCAACTACACCAGTACCAAATCAAACAGGACCCATCCGGGTGGCAACACCACCTGCTAAGAAGCAATATAAGGGAACGGCACCAATATGCGACAAATGTAATGGGCATCACCAAGCTCACTTACAGTGTCGTCTGTGTGTATCATGTGGGCGAGTTGGTCACCTGGTGTCACACCCCGACCGCGTAAAACAACAAATCGCGGCGGAAACATCAGGGCGTGTCGTAACAGAATAAATTGTTTCATAACCATGGCATACAAAGTTGTATTTTATTTATCAAACAAGGGTGTTACATTGTCTTGAACAGTAAACAAAAGAGTTTATAACATAATTAAACATAGTCTAGCTTCATTTTAAGTCTCTAAGGCACAGGTCCGCCCTAGTGTCATGATCATCATCCTACGGAAAAGCACCTGAAAACACATGTGAAAGTAGGTACGTCAGCATAAAAATGCCTGTGAGATACATAGGTTTGTGAAAATAGGATTCATGACTTGTATTTGAGAAAATGTTTAGTCATGAACCTTGTAATTTGCTTTGTCTTGTAAATCATTTGAAAAACGATAAGATCAGTTGATATGTATAAGTAAATGTAAGGTTAAATGAATAACCATGTAAAATGAGTTTGTATAAAATAAACTGTTTTGTAAAAACAATGTCTTGTGAAAAGTATGTTATGTATATAAAATGTATTATGTCTATACTGAAATGATTTAAATAACGTTACGCTATGTAATATTATACAAACACTTATATATAGGAAGTACCAGCGGCGTATCCACCATGTTTGTATCATATTACACACGTATCATTACTCAAATCACTTACCCAAACAACCACCAATGTAACTTGTTCATGTACAAACCAATTGTCAAGTGTTGTTGTGTAAACCATATCAAAATGTCTATGTCCAATGTAAACCACCAATGTGTATATCAATGTCAAATGTTTATGTTCAATGTAGATCATGTAATATGTAACCAAAATGTCATGTATGGTAATTGAAATGTATCAACTAAACCATATATAAAATGCACAACAACAAGGTATTGAAGTAAAACACAGTTTAAATCAAAGTCATGTTTTGTGTAACAAATGCATGCTATACTGATACAAACATTTATGCGGTATTGTTAAAATGCATACATCCAAGCCTTGAGACTGTGGCGATAAACCCTTAAACATATTAAAGGTTTATCTAAATTATGTATATCGAATTCGGTCATTCCTTTCATCCCCTTTCCCTGGGATGTCCGGAACGGGAGTTGTCAATTCCTATGGTACCACTACCTACTAACGAATGGCATGATCAATGTTAATGAATGTATTGTTCCATGTTAAACAAACCAAATGTCATACCAAAAATGTAAGCATGTGATGCACTAAGTATGTAATCAAATGAACATACATAGCGTGAAAATGTAATGTAAAACGATGTACTAAGTAATGCACACAATGGGCACACCTAGCATGAAATGTAATGTAAAACGATGTACTAAGTAATGCACACAATGGGCACACCTAGCATAAAATGTAATGTAAAACAATGTACCAAGTAATGCACACAATGGGCACACCTAGCATGAAATGTAATGTAAAACAATGTACCAAGTAATGCACACAATGGGCACACTTAGCATGAAATGTAATGAAATCATGTACTATAATGTACTAACAAACATAGCCGGTATATGATGTGAAAACAGGAAAGCATGAAAGTAACAAGTAGGCACATGTGTTCCACCCCAAAACAGTTTGGAAAACAGTAAAAGAGGGGTCTATGTACTCACTTGATATTGCTCAGATGTCTTAAGATAATCACCAAGTAATGCTAGAGATCTCGGAATCAAACGGCACCTAATATAGGTAACTATGTTAATAACCGGACCTTAATCGGATGATTGGATAGAATGAGGTTTCGTAAACCAAACGAGTGTAGAGACTCGTGTCATTTGGTTTAACAAAGCCTACATACTAAATGAAACCTAACATAATTGTTTACGACCCATTACGACCCGTTTAGGAAGCTTATGCTACTTTAACGTGTCGTGCGCGTGAAACGCGTTCGGACCGCCTAACTAGTCCTATGACAAGTGTTATATGCCTAAACATGTTACATAATCAGTTATGTGACAAAGGTTTAGGTTACATATGCTTAATTACCAATTATACATGAAAAGGGTATTCTGGTAATTTACCTAAGGCATATAAACTACCTATCATACAACTACTTAAACGATGTGACCATAAGGTATAACCTCGAAAGGTTATTCCCTACACTATGGTCACCTAATGTATTTGGTCAGATCCTAATGATCGACCAAACTGGGTCGGGTTCGAAGGTATAAGCGATTTATTAGATCGCTTACCCTACGACCCTAGACAACGTGGTAATCAGTAGGCATAGTCCCAAGGGACTATGACCATCGTGATTACAATCACGTTGCGAAGTTCAAAAGAACTTCGCATTGACCATTACTGGTCAACGCTGAAAGTCAAACAAAGTTTGACTTTCTGACTCGAAAAGCAGTAAAATAAGGAAAAGAACGAAAGAATACTTACGAAGGGTCCCCGAGTGCTAACCTCGATTCAAAAATCTCAGGTATGAAACAATAGTTTCAACTTAGAGTTTCTCAAATCAAAGTTCTTGTAAGTTTTGCATTGGGGTGATGGGGTATTTATAGTTTTCGGGTAACCGTTAGGATCGTTTCATGGAAAACGTGCCTTAATCCCATCCGTACATGTGTTGCAAAGTTGTGGTGCCTAAAAATGGTCGTTATCATCTGACTAAGCAATTTAGAATGTGTGGTTGAGGATTAAACAGCTGCAATCTGATGTTAAATACACTTAATCTGGTCTGGTTAGGCAGTCGCGTAGCGCGACTGGTAAGCCTATAGGGCTCGCGCTACGCTAGCACCCCCCTGAATCAGAAAAGTTTCAGAATTGGCAGAAATGGTCCCTGCACGTGTTTAAGGCCTTTTTCGATGTGTTTGAACCCCGTTAACCTCATTTCAAGGCTCTAAAATGAAGTTAAAGTATAGGGAACTCAAAACATGCTCAAAAATATCTCAGATGTCGGTTCGTTTGGCCGTACGAACGCGATGTTCGCTTAATTACGACGAAATGCGCACAAGCGTGAAAAACGATCCAAATGACGCAACGAATGGATTTTTCTTATGGCGAACACTAAAATATAATATAGTCATGCTTACATAAATTTTTGGATGTCCGGATGTATTCAGAACGTAAGTTATGCGCGAAAATGCAAACTTGTGCACTTTTTGACACTTTTAGTCCCTGAATGACCCAAAAGTTTATTTTAGCACACCGAACCCCTCAAAGCCTATTTCTAAGCTATGTAAAGGATATTTAAGGTGTGTTTAACTTATGGTTATGTTCCGGAATGTCTGTTCCAGTACGAATCGTCATACTTTCGCAGTTTGTCAAGTTTAGTCCCTGTAAACGAATTAACTTGTTTTTGCCATACCAAAGCCTTCAAAACTTATTTCTAAGTTATGTAAAGGTTATTTAAGGTATGTTGAGTGTATGTTGATGTTCCGGAGTATTTATCGCATTAAACTGAGTACGTTTACGCACTAGTTTGCGTATAACTCTCTCCAGAAAGCGATGTAGAGTTTGAAATTACATAAAAGTCAAAACATGAAAAATGTAAAACATAACAAAACAAACATTGGGATCAAATAACATTGTTTTATTGATAACAGAACTGTTCATAGTGATTACAAGCACAGTTGTTACAGTCTCCCCTACTTGTCGAAATTTCGTCCCGAAATTTATTTAGAGGAAACTCGAGGAAAAAGATGTGGATATTTCGCCTTCATTTGATCTTCGCGTTCCCAAGTAAACTCAGGTCCACGTTTAGCTTCCCAGCGAACTTTGACCAAAGGAATGCGCTTGCGTTTAAGCCACTTGACTTCACGTTCCATGATTTCCACTGGCTTCTCAACAAATTTCAGTGTTTTGCCAACACGAATTTCGTCAAGAGGTATGTGGAGGTTCTCATCAGCTGAACACCTCTTGAGATTGGACACGTGAAAAGTTGGATGAACATTTCCAAGTTCAGGAGGTAACTCAAGTCTGTAGGCTACCTTTCCGATTCTTTCAACGATCTTGAATGGTCCAACGTATCTAGGTGCAAGTTTTCCTTTCTTTCCAAATCTGATCACACCTTTCCAAGGTGAGACCTTAAGTAATACTCGATCACCGACTTGAAATTCCAAGGCCTTGCATTTTGGGTCCGCGTAAATCTTCTGACGGCTTCTAGCTGCCTGAAGGTTATTACGAACTTTCTTGATCTTGTCAGTAGTTTCTAAAATGAGAGCAGGTCCAGTAAGTTGAGCCTCGCCGATCTCATTCCAGCAGACTGGTGAACGACATTTTCGACCATAGAGAGCCTCGAAAGGAGCCATTTTGATGCTGGTGTGATAACTGTTGTTGTAGGAGAATTCAACCAACTTAAGATGTGAATCCCAACTACCACCAAAATCGATCACACAAGCTCTAAGCATATCCTCCAAAGTCTGGATTGTTCTCTCAGATTGACCATCCGTTTGCGGATGATAAGCTGTGCTCAGATTAAGTTGGGTCCCCATAGCAGATTGCATGGTTCTCCAAAAATGAGAAGTGAATCGAGCATCTCTGTCAGAAATGATGTTCAACGGAACACCAAGTCGAGCTACAATTTCATCCACATAGATTTGAGCAAGTCTGTCAGCAGAAAAATCCTCCCTGATTGGCAAGAAATGTGCTGATTTAGTAAGACGATCAACGACTACCCAGATGGCATCATGACCTTTCTTTGTACGTGGAAGTTTAGTAATGAGATCCATAGTAATGTTTTCCCATTTCCAAACTGGGATCTCTGGTTGCACCAATAAACCCGAAGGACGCTGATGTTCAGCCTTAACCTTAAGACAAGTAAGGCATTTTGATACGTATAAGGCAATGTCTTTCTTCATACCAGGCCACCAATAGTGAGTATGAAGATCCTTATACATCTTATCTGAGCCCGGATGAATAGAATAACGAGACTTATGGGCTTCATCCATAAGCAAGGTATGAAGATCATCCTGGCTTGGGACCCACAAACGGTCCATGAAGTAATATGATCCATTGTCCTTCAGTTCCAGAGCAGGTGTTATGTGATAAGGAAATTCCTTATCCATCAATCCTTGTGAAACACAAGATTGTTGAGCCTGAGAAATGCGTGCTTGAATATCGGATCGAGCTTGAATAACAGATTGAACACGTACACAATGAAGCTTAGTACGTTCCTTACGACTCAATGCATCAGCTACGACATTCGCCTTACCAGGATGGTAGCGAATTTCGCAATCATAGTCGTTTAAAAGCTCAACCCAACGTCGTTGTCTCATGTTGAGTTCCTTCTGGTTGAAGATATGCTGAAGACTTTTGTGGTCAGTGAAAACCACACATTTTGTACCGTACAAATAGTGTCTCCAGATCTTGAGAGCAAATACAACTGCACCCAACTCAAGATCATGAGTGGTGTAGTTCTTCTCATGTATCTTCAACTACCTCGATGCATATGCTATGACTTTGTTCCTTTGCATCAGAACACAACCAAGGCCTAATCTCGATGCATCACAATACACGACAAAATCATCATCACCCTCAGGCAATGATAGAACAGGCGCATCGCAAAGCTTCTACTTCAGGTGTTGAAAAGCTTTCTCTTGTTTGAATCCCCAATAAAAGGGCATTTTCTTCTGAGTTAGAGCAGTTAAAGGAACTGCAATCTTGGAGAAGTTTTCAATGAAGCGGCGATAATAACCCGCTAGACCAAGAAAAGAACGAACTTCAGTAGGAGTAGTAGGCGTATCCCAATCCTTAATCGCACTGATCTTGGAGGGATCTACATGAATACCTCGTTCGTTGATAACATGTCCTAAAAATTGAACCTCTTTAAGCCAGAATTCACACTTGGAGAATTTGGCAAAAAGTTGCTCTTTCTTTAGGAGTTCCAGAGTAAGACGAAGATGCTGCTCGTGATCAGCTCGCGTCTTAGAGTAAATCAAGATATCGTCAATAAAAACAATGACGAACTGATCCAAATAAGGTTTACAGACCCTATTCATTAGGTCCATGAAAACAGCAGGAGCATTAGTCAAACCGAATGGCATGACTGTGAATTCATAATGCCCATACCGAGTGCGGAACGCTGTCTTCGGAATGTCTTCTTCCTGCACACGAAGTTGATGATATCCAGATCGCAGATCAATCTTCGAAAAATAAGAAGCGCCTTGTAACTGATCAAAGAGATCATCGATGCGAGGTAGGGGATATCGATTCTTGATGGTAAGCTTGTTAAGCTCACGATAATCGATACACATCCTAAAGGATCCATCCTTCTTCTTGACAAAAAGAACGGGAGCACCCCAGGGTGAAAAGCTAGGACGGATAAAGCCTTTGTCAGAGAGCTCTTGAAGCTGTTTAGACAACTCTTGCATCTCAGACGGTGCAAGACGATATGGAGCTCTGGCAATTGGATTTGCACCAGGTACGAGATCAATGCGGAACTCGACTTGGCGTGCTGGAGGCAGACCAGGTAAATCTTCAGGGAAAACTTCAGAATAATCCCGAACGACAGGAATATCTGAAATAGACTTACCCTTGCCTTTATCTTCTGTAACATGTGCTAAGAAAGCCACATAGTTCTTCCGCAGATATTTCCGAGCTTTAAAACAAGACATGAGTTTGAGGCCACCGGTAGGCTTCTCACCTTGAACCTGCAGAATCTCGCCTGTCGAAAGCGGCACACGAACAATCTTCTCAGAACAAACTATCTCTGTGTGATGCTTGGATAACCAATCCATTCCCACAATAACGTCGAAGCTTCCAAGTTGCATAGGCGTGAGGTCGATAGGAAAAAGATGATCATTAAGGTTCAATTGGCAGTTGCGAAGAACAGAATCAAGAATAATGGGTTCACCACTAGCAACTTCTACTGTCAAAAGTTTTCCTAGTTTTGTTCTAGACACGCCAAGCATAGGCTCAAAAGACAATGACACGAAACTCTTATCGGCACCAGAATCGAAAAGAACAGATGCAGGCTGATTATTAATAAAGAACGTACCGTTCACCACATTATCATCCGCCTGCGCCTCTTGGGCATTCATGTTAAAAGCTCGGCCTCGAGCCGGAGCCTGATTCTGGTTCTGGTTCTGGTTCGCCAGTCTTGGGCACCGATTCCTATAGTGGGTCAGATCCCCACAATTGTAACAAGCACCTGGTGGGTATTGTGGTCGTGCAGCTTGACCCTGTTGCGGAGCAGGAGGCTGAGCAACTTGTTGAGCCGGGTTCTGAACTGCGCAATTATGAGCAAACCGACAAACATCGGCAAGATGACCTGACTTCCCACAGCTAGTACAGAAACGGCACTGATGTTGCGGCTGATGGTGACTGTTGCACCTATTGCACAAAGGTGCATTCCCTGTATAAGGTTTCTTCACTGGAGGCTGTGCAGGTTGGTTGGGAGCTGCCTGATTAGCTTGGGCAGTGACAGCAAAATTTTGGGAAGCCTTACGCTTCCTTGACCTCTTCGAAGAACCAGAGTTCTTTCCATTCAAGTTTTGACCTTTCTTGCTATCACTCTTGTCAGCCGTCTGTTTCTTGCCCTTGTCACCCTTCCTGTGTAACTTGTTCTTCCGGATCTGCGACTCAGTCAGCGTCGCTGATAACTCGATTGCCTGACGAAGTGTGGCAGGGTTACTACCAGTAAGGATGTCTTGTACTGAGTCAGGTAGGCCGTCGATGTATCTCTCGATAGCCTTGTCGAGTGGGGTAACCATAGTCGGGCAAAGCAAACTCAACTCTTCAAACCGATCAGTATAAGCCCTGTGCTCACCACTATCTTGCTTCAACTCATCAAATTCCTTCTCCAAAGCTCGCTGCTCATGACGAGGACAGAATTCCCTCATCATAAGGGCTCTAAGTTCAGCCCAAGTCTGTGCGAGAGCAACTTCTGCACCCCTGTCTCTCATAATCCCGTTCCACCATGTCAAAGCCCTCTTCTGAAATACGCTCGAAGCAAACTCAACTTTGCGATTATCCGGACACTGCACGTGGCGGAAAGTATTCTCACTGCTCTCGAACCACTGAAGAAGCCCAGTCGCTCCTTCAGAACCACTAAACTTGAGTGGTTTAGCCTGATTAAAATCCTTGTATTTGCATGGAACATTGTTGTTGTTGTTGTTGTTGGCTTGGTTCCATTGAGCAAAGAGATTTGGGAATTGGGCAGCCATCTGCTGCGCAATAATTTCTGCCAGTTCGGCAGTTGCTATCAGATTGTCGCGTCGAGGAGGCATTCTAAAAGAGGAAAACATGAAAGGAAACGAGTGAGATGATTGGATGAAAAGAATGAGATGATAAAAACAAGAATTGCAAACAGCATAGATGGTGGTCATTCGTCCGTATCACAAAGCAAACAAATGACACACAGTGACTAATCAAAGTAAATGGATCAAAAATAATGTATAATGAAGACATGCTCGCCTATAAGTGAACACTCATCCCAAGAATTCCCAGGTAAGCACAACTGGTCTCGCGTCTGGTTGAGATGTATACGAAGTGGTTGCCTAGACAGAAAACCCAGAATACAGGCATTCACCCTTCCAGTTTGCACGTGTTCACATTATTTAAAACCCAAAACGTTGACGGGATTTTTTTGAAAATTTGAAGGCACAAGGCCAAAAACCAAACTGAAAAGGGTTCAAAACCATATAACAGAGGGTTCAAAACCTTACAATTGAGGGTTCAAAACCTTGTAATAAATCATTCAAAAACAGATGATTGTTTTTTCAAAAATCATTTCGAAAAAATTTGGTTCTTGTTTTGATAATCACCTAAGGATAGGTGATGTATGTGTTTTAAGATCTAAACACAAGATAACTTGTGTTAGGGTCCTAGAAAAGTTATAGTCTAGGTCAAAGCATTACTAATAACCTAATTCCCTATAACCATTGGCTCTGATACCAACTCTTCTGTCACACCCCGACCGCGTAAAACAACAAATCGCGGCGGAAACATCGGGGCGTGTCGTAACAGAATAAATTGTTTCATAACCATGGCATACAAAGTTGTATTTTATTTATCAAACAAGGGTGTTACATTGTCTTGAACAGTAAACAAAAGAGTTTATAACATAATTAAACATAGTCTAGCTTCATTTTAAGTCTCTAAGGCACAGGTCCGCCCTAGTGTCATGATCATCATCCTACGGAAAAGCACCTGAAAACACATGTGAAAGTAGGTACGTCAGCATAAAAATGCCTGTGAGATACATAGGTTTGTGAAAATAGGATTCATGACTTGTATTTGAGAAAATGTTTAGTCATGAACCTTGTAATTTGCTTTTTCTTGTAAATCATTTGAAAAACGATAAGATCAGTTGATATGTATAAGTAAATGTAAGGTTAAATGAATAACCATGTAAAATGAGTTTGTATAAAATAAACTGTTTTGTAAAAACAATGTCTTGTGAAAAGTATGTTATGTATATAAAATGTATTATGTCTATACTGAAATGATTTAAATAACGTTACGCTATGTAATATTATACAAACACTTATATATAGGAAGTACCAGCGGCGTATCCACCATGTTTGTATCATATTACACACGTATCATAACTCAAATCACTTACCCAAACAACCACCAATGTAACTTGTTCATGTACAAACCAATTGTCAAGTGTTGTTGTGTAAACCATATCAAAATGTCTATGTCCAATGTAAACCACCAATGTGTATATCAATGTCAAATGTTTATGTTCAATGTAGATCATGTAATATGTAACCAAAATGTCATGTATGGTAATTGAAATGTATCAACTAAACCATATATAAAATGCACAACAACAAGGTATTGAAGTAAAACACAGTTTAAATCAAAGTCATGTTTTGTGTAACAAATGCATGCTATACTGATACAAACATTTATGCGGTATTGTTAAAATGCATACATCCAAGCCTTGAGACTGTGGCGATAAACCCTCAAACATATTAAAGGTTTATCTAAATTATGTATATCGAATTCGGTCATTCCTTTCATCCCCTTTCCCTGGGATGTCCGGAACGGGAGTTGTCAATTCCTATGGTACCACTACCTACTAACGAATGGCATGATCAATGTTAATGAATGTATTGTTCCATGTTAAACAAACCAAATGTCATACCAAAAATGTAAGCATGTGATGCACTAAGTATGTAATCAAATGAACATACATAGCGTGAAAATGTAATGTAAAACGATGTACTAAGTAATGCACACAATGGGCACACCTAGCATGAAATGTAATGTAAAACGATGTACTAAGTAATGCACACAATGGGCACACCTAGCATAAAATGTAATGTAAAACAATGTACCAAGTAATGCACACAATGGGCACACCTAGCATGAAATGTAATGTAAAACAATGTACCAAGTAATGCACACAATGGGCACACTTAGCATGAAATGTAATGAAATCATGTACTATAATGTACTAACAAACATAGCCGGTATATGATGTGAAAACAGGAAAGCATGAAAGTAACAAGTAGGCACATGTGTTCCACCCCAAAACAGTTTGGAAAACAGTAAAAGAGGGGTCTATGTACTCACTTGATATTGCTCAGATGTCTTAAGATAATCACCAAGTAATGCTAGAGATCTCGGAATCAAACGGCATCTAATATAGGTAACTATGTTAATAACCGGACCTTAATCGGATGATTGGATAGAATGAGGTTTCGTAAACCAAACGAGTGTAGAGACTCGTGTCATTTGGTTTAACAAAGCCTACATACTAAATGAAACCTAACATAATTGTTTACGACCCATTACGACCCGTTTAGGAAGCTTATGCTACTTTAACGTGTCGTGCGCGTGAAACGCGTTCGGACCGCCTACCTAGTCCTATGACAAGTGTTATATGCCTAAACATGTTACATAATCAGTTATGTGACAAAGGTTTAGGTTACATATGCTTAATTACCAATTATACATGAAAAGGGTATTCTGGTAATTTACCTAAGGCATATAAACTACCTATCATACAACTACTTAAACGATGTGACCATAAGGTATAACCTCGGAAGGTTATTCCCTACACTATGGTCACCTAATGTATTTGGTCGGATCCTAATGATCGACCAAACTGGGTCGGGTTCGAAGGTATAAGCGATTTATTAGATCGCTTACCCTACGACCCTAGACAACGTGGTAATCAGTAGGCATAGTCCCAAGGGACTATGACCATCGTGATTACAATCACGTTGCGAAGTTCAAAAGAACTTCGCATTGACCATTACTGGTCAACGCTGAAAGTCAAACAAAGTTTGACTTTCTGACTCGAAAAGCAGTAAAATAAGGAAAAGAACGAAAGAATACTTACGAAGGGTCCCCGAATGCTAACCTCGATTCAAAAATCTCAGGTATGAAACAATAGTTTCAACTTAGAGTTTCTCAAATCAAAGTTCTTGTAAGTTTTGCATTGGGGTGATGGGGTATTTATAGTTTTCGGGTAACCGTTAGGATCGTTTCATGGAAAACGTGCCTTAATCCCATCCGTACATGTGTTGCAAAGTTGTGGTGCCTAAAAATGGTCCTTATCATCTGACTATGCAATTTAGAATGTGTGGTTGAGGATTAAACAGCTGCAATCTGATGTTAAATACACTTAATCTGGTCTGGTTAGGCAGTCGCGTAGCGCGACTGGTAAGCCTATAGGGCTCGCGCTACGCTAGCACCCCCCTGAATCAGAAAAGTTTCAGAATTGGCAGAAATGGTCCCTGCACGTGTTTAAGGCCTTTTTCGATGCGTTTGAACCCCGTTAACCTCATTTCAAGGCTCTAAAATGAAGTTAAAGTATAGGGAACTCAAAACATGCTCAAAAATATCTCAGATGTCGGTTCGTTTGGCCGTACGAACGCGATGTTCGCTTAATTACGACGAAATGCGCACAAGCGCGAAAAACGATCCAAATGACGCAACGAATGGATTTTTCTTATGGCGAACACTAAAATATAATATAGTCATGCTTACATAAATTTTTGGATGTCCGGATGTATTCAGAACGTAAGTTATGCGCGAAAATGCAAACTTGTGCACTTTTTGACACTTTTAGTCCCTGAATGACCCAAAAGTTTATTTTAGCACACCGAACCCCTCAAAGCCTATTTCTAAGCTATGTAAAGGATATTTAAGGTGTGTTTAACTTATGGTTATGTTCCGAAATGTCTGTTCCAGTACGAATCGTCATACTTTCGCAGTTTGTCAAGTTTAGTCCCTGTAAACGAATTAACTTGTTTTTGCCATACCAAAGCCTTCAAAACTTATTTCTAGGTTATGTAAAGGTTATTTAAGGTATGTTGAGTGTATGTTGATGTTCCGGAGTATTTCTCGCATTAAACTGAGTACGTTTACGCACTAGTTTGCGTATAACTCTCCAGAAAGCGATGTAGAGTTTGAAATTACATAAAAGTCAAAACATGAAAAATGTAAAACATAACAAAACAAACATTGGGATCAAATAACATTTTTTTATTGATAACAGAACTGTTCATAGTGATTACAAGCACAGTTGTTACACCTGGCAAGTGCTTGTCGATATAACCCGAACCAAGGTGGTCCAAATCAACCACAAGCCGACTCTGCTCAAGCTCGTTTCTCACCAGGGTCTTGCTACAACTGTGGCGAGATGGGACATTTCCTAAGGGATTGCCCAAAGCTTGCTAATTCAAATCCAACCCACGGATGAGCAGTTGACTGACTAGAAGATGTTGTTGTCTTATGCTTTTATTCTTCTGTTTTCTTGTAATGTGAAACAATCTGTTTTGTTTATAAATAAATTATTGTTCACAATTCTGATATACGAGTGTAGTTACATGTGTGTATGACTTTTCCTATGATACCTACATCAAGGAACTATATTCCTTACGAACTACTCTTGCGAATTTTCCCATTCTTACGTTTGCTCATGATTCCCTTGGAAAAATTCTAAGTACTCGTTTCACTCTAAGAAACAAAGTACAGAAAATAAAGTGACATTATGAGTAAACGTGCTTTTGCACATCTGTGCCTTTGAATCCTTGGTTAGATAACTGAGGGTATGTTCAATTTCATACCCATATCATTTCATTCTGGTTTAGTAACAATATACATAGTATAAGTATTACAAAAACAATCTTCATGATCTCAAAACATTTCATATAGTTTGAAAACAATTTTTCAATGCATTGGCTATGTTTTCAAAAACAACCTTCATGATTTCAAAATGTCTCATATAGCCTGAAAACAATATTAATACAATATATTTTCTTATCAAGTGCATGATTTCAAAAGCATCATTTATGTTTTCCAAAAAAAAAACCTTATACATAATTTCAAAATTCATCTCGCATGATTTTAAAACATTTTTATAAATATACTTACCTAGTACACCTACTTTATGATTTCAAAAGTATTATGCATAAGGTTTCAAAAACATTGAACACATTTTAAGAACCCCATGCATAGTTTTCAAAAATATTTTCCTCATACATTGACTTAACCTTCAAATTCCGCTTCATATGTTGCCTTAGCATATCTAGCATCTCAACTTCATAAGCATTTTTTTTTACTTCATGTTTTGATTTAAGCACGTCCAGTGCAAGGTTTCAAAACATCTTCGACTTCTAAAATCCACATAGGATCTTTTTTTTATCTTCACATTAGACCCTTGTGGATGATTATCTTTCAAATCAGAGTCCTTAATTGGATTCCTTGTGTACCTAATTCGAACATTTCGGTTCTTTATAATCGAAATCGAATTTTCTCTTTAAAAGATCTTTCTATCTTTATAGTTAGATTCTTAGAAATATTTAAAGCACCAATCAAAATCCACTGATTGGATACCTGGTGTGCTTTGAATACATGTGCAGTTAGCAGAACAAATTAACAAAATGATAACAAATCAAGTTAAACAATTTTGTGGTTATGTGACTATGTGTTTATGCATTATGTGTTTTCTTTTATGCATTTTTTTTGTGTTTTTGTATACTCTGGATATTCGTTATCCAAATCCTCGTAGAACCTTTCGTATCTTCATATGAGGGATTCGTGGAAGGATATTCAAAAAGGTACTACCCTAAATCCTTATTGGGCTTCTACGTGTTAGTTAAGACCCTTGGATTATATAGTACCACTCCATGATTCATAAGAGACCCTTTGAGTGGTCTAGTAAAAAAAGATTGATTCAAAAATCTGGATAAGAATGACACGTGATGATATAAGCTGAAAAGACTCCTTGGTTGTCTATTAAAATCATTTATTGATTTAATAAAAGGGACCCTATGGTGGTCTAGTCACACTCATCACAGGTTTGTTCATTTGGTTTTCCCCTACACATTATAAAATGGACTGTGTGAACTATGCAAGGAATTATCTAATTATGGACGCGTACATAATTATGAAATTTAGTGCACAGAAACCCAGTAAGATTTATTATGTGTAAGAACCGATAGTGACAACAATAGCAAAATGAGAACGATGTAATGGAGGTACGGTGGACTCACCAATGACGCTTCATATACTTGTATATAAGTATCCCTCTTACATTGTAAGCATGATGTTATTTAAAGTTACTAGAAGTTCAAGAACTCTAACCAGTGTTGTTCGATCTTTTCAACTTCATGTTTCAAGCTCTCACAAGTTTCCTCTAAATAAATTTCGGGACGAAATTTCCTAAAGTAGGGGAGACTGTGACACTTGGGTCACTGCGACCATCAAAACAAATACCAAACCAATGAAATATTGTATTTCATACTTGGGATTTGTACAAATATGTGTATCATTTGCACATATCAATTCTTGTTCGATTTCGGGCTCTAAATCGCTTTCTGGAAGGTTATACGCGCACTGATGCGTAAATATAACCAGTTTAATGCAACGAACACTCCGGAATAGTGAAATAGGCTTAACATACCTTAAATAACCTTTACATAACTTAGAAATAAGTTTTGAAGGCTTTGGTATGGCAAAAACAAGTTAATTCGCTTACAGGGACTAAACTTGACAAACTGCGAAAATATGCCAATTTGAACTGTAACGAACATTCCAGAACATGACCCTAAGTTAAACACACCTTAAATATCCTTTATATAGCTTAGAAACAGGCTTTGAGGGGTTCGATGTGCTAAAATAAACTTTTGAGTCATTCAGGGACTAAAAGCGTCAAAAAGTGCACAAGTTTGCATTTTCGCGCATAACTTACATTCTGAATACATCCGGACATCCAAAAATTTATGTAAGCACTATAATATTTTTTTTTAGTGTTTGGCATAAGAAAAATCCATTCGTCACGCAATTTGGATCGTTTTTCGCGCTTATGCGCATGTCGTCGTAATTAAGCGAACATCGCGATCGTACGACCAAACGAACCAACATCCGGCATATTTTTGAGCATGTTTCATGTCCACAATGTTTAGGCATCATTTTAGGGCCTTAAAGTTGATTTAACGAGCCTTAAACATGTCAGAAATGGCCTTAATACACAACGGGGACTGAAATGGAAACTTTGGAAACTGGTTGCTGATCAGAAGGACCTAGGCGTGACACCTAGCCCCCTAGGCGTCACGCGAGGCCCCTTCAGAACAGAAAAAGTCATTTTTCAGCTGTTAACAGCCCTTAAACACTCCAAAGGCCAATGCCACATGTCAATCTCTGGTGGTGGGGGGCAAATTGAGTTACCATAACATTCCAACACTTGTACGGATAAGATTCGAGCATGGTATTCGAGGAACGATCCTAACGGTTCCAAGAATCCTATAAATACCCCATGATTCACAACTCAAAACCCACTTGAAATCTGAGTTTTTCTCTAAGTGGTTGTGTTCATACACTTCCTACCTGAGATTACTTGGAGATCAAAGCTTTCGGGGACCCTTGGTAAGTGTTCTTTCGTTCTTTTCATTCGTTTTAGCGTTAAAGTCAAACTTTGTTTGACTTTCTGCGTTGACCAGTTTATGGTCAATGCGAAGTTCGGTTGAACTTCATAACGTGAGCGTAATCACGATGGTTATAGTCCCTAGTGACTATACCTACTGATTACCACGTTATCTAGGCTCAGTGACGAGTCGTAGTTTCGGCCAAAATACGTGTTATTGCGTATTTTGTAACCAAACTACTTGTGGGTATCAGAACCGTTTGTTTTGATACCAAACCTGTTTTCTAAACTTAGTTAAGCATGTTTTAACATGCTTAGCTCGTCACTTTTAGTTTAGTGCTTATATAGGGTCGTAAGGTAAGCGATCTAAACAATCGCTTATACTTTCAAACCCGACCCGTTTGGTCGATCATTAGGATCCGACCAAACACATTAGGTGACCATAGTTGTATAGGGAATAACCTTCCGAGGTTATACCTTATGGTCACGTCGTTTAGTTAGTTGTATGATAGGTAGTTTATATGCCTTAGGTAAATTACCAAAATGCCCTTTTTACGCCAAAATTCATTTTAAGCATATGTAACATAACTTTTGGTATCTAAACTGATTTAGCAACAATATTAGACATGTTAAGGCATATTTTACTTATCATAGGGCTAGTTAGGCGTTCCGAACGCGTTTTACGCGAACGACGCGTTAAAGTAGCATAAGCTACCCAAACGAGTCGTAATGGGTCGTAAGCACTTAGGCTAGGTTTCATTTTAGTATGTGGGCTTTGTTAAACCATATTGCATGAGTTTCCATACTCATTTGGTTTACGAACCCTCATTCTATCCAATCCTCCGATTTAGGTCCGGTATATTAACATAGTTACCTATATTAGGTGCCGTTTGATATCCGTGATCTCTAGTATTGTTTGGTTGTTACTCAAGGACTACTAAGCAATCTCAAGTGAGTACATAGACCCCTCTTTTACTGTTTTCCAAACTGTTTTGGGGTGAAACACATGTGCCTACTTGTTACTTTCATGCTTTCCTGTTTTCACATCATATACTTGCTATGTTCATTAGTACATTTATAGTACATGATTTCATTACATTTTATGCTATGTATGCCCATTGTGTGCGTACTTAGTACATTATTTTACATTACATTTTATGCTATGTATGCCCATTGTGTGCATACTTAGTACATCATTTTACATTATATTTTATGCTATGTATGCCCATTGTGTGCATACTTAGTACATCATTTTACATTACATTTTATGCTATGTATGCCCATTGTGTGCATACTTAGTACATCATTTTACATTACATTTTATGCTATGTATGTCCATTGTGTGCATACTTAGTACATCATTTTACATTACATTTTATGCTA
>JARYGA010059368.1:0-87008 GCA_030545235.1 Helianthus tuberosus | reverse complement strand
GAAAACCGGGTGGCGATGGCCAACATCGAGTTCCGGGGCAAGGAGCGGAAGCCGTTTGACAAGCTCGCCCTGTTCGAAATCTACCTAACGCTTAACTAGGGTTTTTTTTATATGTCTAATTATGTTTTTTTTTTAGATTTGTAATCCTTTTTTTTTTGTAGGATTTTGTAATTTTTAGGAAATTTTAATAATAATTTTAGGCTTTTTTTTTTAATTTTGTGTGTATTTTTATAATAATTGAAAAAAAAAATTATACACGTGTCCAACCGACGCGGGCTAGCCACGCCCCGCCATACCGACCTAACATGCAACTGACCAGCGGTGACCCTCGAAGTCCACGTGTCAACCCATGCCCCAAACCCTCGCCCCACCATACCCCACAGTCTAATATGACATTTTTTAAATGATACTATTCCATAAACATGGAAATTACAAACAAAAAGCAAAAAAGAAAAAGCAACTACAAAAGATGCTCATTATGATGTAACTAGAAGGAGCACCCGCCGCGTTGCGGTCGGGGTTCAACTTCATATCAGACGTTTGAAAAACCCAGTTTTAGAAAGTAAAATATATCAACTACTTGAAAGAAACTCTGGTTGATCAACAAAAAAACCTAATAGAATGCACGGATCAATACACAACACGACTCAACCCACTTGTTCTACAAAAGGACATTTTTCAATCCAAAACCGTTTTCATATGACCAACCAATTCTTGATAATAGTGAAGGTTGTAATTGAAAAAAAAAAGTAGCTTAAATATTGCCATCAATAAAATAATGATATTCATGTTCGACAAAAAGCAAAGCAAAGCAAAACATAAATATAATCCTCAAAGTGAAAATCAAATGCAAGCTCATACCCACTCTTGCAGAATATGCTATAAATACAAAAATAACTATAAACCATGATCCTACAAACTAATATACAAACATGTATGTACGCAAAGTATTGTAGCAAAACCTCATTCCGATCTTTTGATTTGGTTTACAAACCTTTTGATATGTTTTACCTAATGACTATGACTTCGGTCTCTTCCTTAGTGTCTTGAGATCATCCTATATGGTTTTCAAACCTTTTGACACGGCTCAGTCATCAGGGCCGACTCAACTATTTTGGAGGCCCAAAACGAAAGTAGAAACGTGAGGCCCTTTTACAAATTTCAAGTTAAATGGACTACTCGACCCACCCATCTGGATATTTAGATCATGGTGTGCTACTCGTGTCATAGTGCGTTCATCTTCGGGTCCAACATCTTGGCCAAGTTAGTTATCTTAATCCAACTTTATCTATAAAAGAGATGATGTATCCTTCTTAAAAAGGGACTGGTTGAGATTGCTTTTTTGCTTCAAGGATCATAAATGATAAAGAAGTAACTCATATGGCAATGAGACTAAACCTACACTCCTACACAATACTTTTAAGTATGAACATAACAAATAGATATTTACAATTGTAGATACTTTAACTTGAATTAACAGTTAAGATAAAAAAAAACTTTGAAAGGTCAACAAATGATGACAAAAATTAACAGTTAACATAGTGATTGTAAGTTTTCTTTGATGCTTTCTGTGTATCCTCAAGATCAACAAAACTCAAAGAACAAACAAAATTGGGGTTATAATTTGGGCATTAAAAAAATGTACCTTTTCAACAATCAATAGCTTCAACAAAACAAATTACTACAGCAAGACAAATTAACAACTTCGATTTCAATTTCGTACTTCGATTTAACTGAACAACAATACATATCTTTCTCTGCGGCTATAATGAGAATGAGAATGTGCAAGGTGCTTTTTAATTCACATGTTTTAATCAAAACTTCAAATATATCAAAAAGAAAACAAACCTGGCCTTGGCCACCATTAAGCTATGTACTGGGTTAAAATCTTGTTGACTTGTCTTAAACTATTCCTACAACATACTCCTTTCACACATGCAACCCAGATGCTATTTTTGTATATCCCGTTACGGTCCAGCCGTCAAATTCATGTTACTATGTTGATAATGTGGTGATAATTCCGACACCCCTTTCTGCCAAATGCATATCTGTCACAGAATGGTGTAGTATTACGGAAGAAAAAAAAAGTATAGATTAAATTGAGAAAATGGCAAAATTTAGATCAAGATTTACCATTATTAATTCCCATCATCTTCCCTTCTTCAGTGTTGGCTCAAAAGTAAATCTCTTCGACTCATTCCATTAGATATACATAAATAAACATCCTAGCTTAAAATTTTGAGTTTACCAAAATAACCTCATCTGCATCCGCTGGAATACGACGATGAGTTGCGAGATGCCGTCCTTGGTGTTGCTAAAAAGTCCCACAACAACGGGCCATGGGTCACCTCAGCCTCAAACCACTGCCATCACCCCAAAAATTTAGGGTACAAATTACCATCGTCAACTAAAACAACAAAATGAGATATCATCCAAAAAAAATAGGGCTTACATTCAAGAACGCACAACAACATCGAACCAACATAGATCTAAATCAGAAGAGCCAATATTGTCAGTATTGTTACCTTGTTGGAGGGTTCAAAACCTGAAAACTGGATAAGGTAATCAACAATCGCGCCTATAGCCTCTTGCCACCGTGCGTACGCCACCGCACCATCTAGGGTCACCGGAACCCTAGCCACCACATCTGCAAACATCACCACCACCATTCCATCACCACCATGAGATTCCTTACTCTTGGTTCAGTTGATTGAGGCCTACCACGCGCCGGAGCTCGGCCAATCGCCGGAGACGCGTCGACTCCGTTTAGTTCTCTCTCTCGCCTGTTTCTGTCTCTCCCGTATCTCTCTCTAACCTGAAACAAAATGACTTGCAATCTCTCTTGTTGTGTGATAAGATGGAAGGTACTTGTAAATAATGCGATTGTACAACCATTGCAAGCACAAAACACCAACAAAGCACAAAGTACAACCTTTAATGCACAGAAATGTTGAAAATTAGAGTAATATATAATTGGTTTTTGGTTTGGGCTTCCCTCGGTTGAGGATTGCTTGTGAATAATAGTTAATTTTCAAAAAAATAAAAAATGCTCATTACCTAATTCCAAACCTCGTTTAGTCGTTTATCGCTTTACTCTAGAATCCCCCATCAGCACCAAGGAGGCATTTTTCTTCTCTATAATATTATAAATGCCTAAAGTCTTAGGGTGGTCGGGGAGCATACCGAAAGGGGAACGGGGAGTTGACGTGGAGGGGGTTGCCGATCGGGAAGGGGGCTGCCAACCAAGAGGGGAGTGAAATCGGGGAGGAGAGAGGAGGTGAAACCGGGGGGAAGTCACCGAAGAAGAAGGAGAGAGGAGGTGGGGCCAGCCGCAATTTCAGCCAATGAAATTTTTTTTTTTTTTTTTGAATAAAAAAAGCAATTCCCCTATGAGGGGAGTGGCGCCATCAAATTGGGGTGTTAGGGGAGTTTAAGAGGAGAGTTGACGTGGCACACGAGGATTGGTTATGCGTAAGAGAGGGGACTCCCCTCTTAGGGGAGTGCCCCAGACACCCTTAAACATTGACATATACTTTGTTTTGTAATGATTTATGGTTGGAATATTGTTATTAATGTTATGTGTGTAGTAGGTTGGAAAATTGAAATATTTGTAGAACGGCCTATCAATGAATAGACCCACATTTGTCGATGAAAGTCTTCTATTTTATTTTATAGTGTTAAATTAGTAGGTGGCTATATGACAAAGTTAGTGTATTATTTATATAACTTTTTAATAAACCAATAAAAATGTTTGATATATTGAAAAATTTTAAAATATGATCAAATGTGAAATTAAGTAGATTTTTTTAAACGGCATGAAATTAAGTAGAAGAATAAGTTGTTCATTGGATCCTAATCCATTTACATTAGACTGCGGGGTATGGTGGGGCTTGGGTTGGGCGTGGGTTGGAGTGGGTGCTGACACGTGGAATGGGACCCCCCCCCCACTGCCTGGTACGTGTCCGCGGGGTATGGTGGGGCGTGGGTGGGGCTTGGGTTGGGTGCACCGCGTGGCAGGGTAGTTTAAAAAAAAATATACAAAATTTAAAAAAATCACACAAACATTTATAAAAAAAAACATACAACTTCATTAATATTTAAAAAATTACATAAACCTAAAAATTACAAAATAAGAAACCTAAAGCGTTAAATAAATTTCAAAAAGGTCGATCTTGTCGAACGCCTTTTTTTCCTTGCCGCGAAACTCTATGTTCGCCACCGCCACCCGGTCCTCGTGGCTTAACTCGCCCCCGGGAACGGCTTCGTAGTAAGCCTTGAAACGCTCGAGCTTGGGACGTAGCTCGCGCCATTTATGTTGGCACGCGTTCATGTTGTGGCGGTCGTTACCGACGTTTAGTCGGTAGGCCGCGAAAGCTTCCGTCCAATATTTGGTTTGGCCCGGTGGCCGCCCCTTCATAGCGTCAACGACGCTTGTGACTAGGGCAAGTTCTTCGTCGTGGGTCCAGGATGCCATAGCGGGTTCGTGGGATGTTGGGTTTGTGGTGACCGGCTGGGGCAGCGGGTGGGGATATCGAATGTTTGGGACCACGGTGGGGGTTGGGATGGACCACCCGGTTGGGGTTTGGGGGTATTTATAGGGGATGTTGGGGTTTGGGTGACCGCTTGGCCAAGCCAACGGTTTGAATTTAAAAATTCAAAACTTTTGGGATGGCCCGCTATGACGTGGCGGGTGAGCCAATGATATTCAGCCAACTAGGATGGCCAAACCGCCCCACGCCCTGCTTGAAACCCATGCCCCAAGGGCCACGCCGAAACCCATGCCCACCCGGGGTGGTGGCTTGGGCGTTTTCCCCCTACCCACGCCCAAACTCCCGCCCCATACCCCGCAGTCTTATATCTAATAGTGATAATTGATATCTTCGTATCTGTTGAAGCTGAGGTCATGATATTTATCGTGTAGCCTAGGAAGAAATTATAAAATGGCAAGGTGCAGTTATTAACATTTTTTAGCTGACCGGAGATAATGATATTCCAACAACTACAAGTTAATTTCTACATTTTATAATCCGAATCTTACTAAAAAAAGATAAACATTGGTTGAAAATTGAAAGACAACAAGATTATTAAAAGACATCCAATGAAGACAATACTAGCTAGATGTTATTTTCCTTTGCAATATGACTCTCTAAATCAATTATTAACACACATCTATTATATACCTTTACGAATAATTTCATTCTATGCTTGTATATTTCTTCTGTCACCGTGGCCTTTGTTACATATATAATTTCGTAGCCAATATGTTTCTCAGCTAAGACAATATCTATCACTGAGTCCTATATGTGACTGGACGGAGTTTGGATCTGATATTCGTTTTTATATGTGACTCGACGGAGTTCAGATCTGATAATCGATTTTATATTTGTCTTGCCTACGAGTTGAACCCTGTAACAAGTTATATATAATATAAATAGGAAAGATGTGGACCACAAAAATGATCTCAACCACCTGCCACTTCTGAAAATTTGATCCTAACTACTATTTCGTTACATGACCTTCTAGGTCTCCAAATAATTTTCGTTAAATAAGCTCTTGCATGATTTCCGGTTCATGTTAAAATACTTCATGTCCCGACTTTAGAGTTATAAAATTTGGGTGTTTCGAACCATGTCGATGATGATGAGTCGTCGATGATGAACGAGGCCATTGTACTGAAAATGTTTTTACATAATATTTGTGGTGACACTACATTATTTCGAACATCACTTTTATGAATCTTGTGATGGACAATCGTTGCAAGGACCACCTTTTTGATGTTTTGTGGATATTTTTTAAGACATTTTACATTATGTTTTCTATGCTATGCTTCAAAACTAACTATCCATGAATCTTGTTTTGAATTTTTGTTGTTTTGAATTTTTGTTGTTATACAGTATGGATTGTAAATTTATAATTTTAGAGTATGATATGTAAAGTAAAGCTCAAGTTAAATGGTTGTTCATATATACGCTAGTTGTATTTGAGCTTTTGTGTCTAACACGGTTTTTGATTCCGTATTATTGTGTTTGAGTTTCTGCCTGTTCAATCCTTGAACACAAGCTATTTAGGGCCCTATAGTTGATGCTCCTTACTCTCTCCACAAGGCCGTTCACGAACCGTTAACTACCAAAGGACTTATAGCCTAACGTTATCAAGGTATAATGAAATTATTTCCATTCCCATAAGGTTGAGAGTTAAGTCTTGTATTGGACAATTGTATAGATTTAAGAGTAAGATTAGAGGGTGTGTTAGTTAGACCATAAAAAGAAAAAAAGAATAGTCAACTTTAACCGGTGCTACTTAGACCATGCGTAGTGGAAGACACCCCACCCTTGGGCGTTTTGCGCCATGTGGCAGTCCAGTCAGCAATGGAGCATCATGGGGCGGGTTTTTTTTTTTTTTTTTTTCTAAAATAGGTGTAGTGGGAATGTGGGCATTATGTTAAAAGGGGTGTAATAAAATTTAAATAAAAAAAAACCCCATCAAAAGTTGTTATTGGCCAAACACAAAAGGGATGTATAGTCATTGGCCAACAAAAAATGAACATGGCGTCGAAAAAACAATGCCAAAACAAAATTTCTTGACAAAAACGCCCATGGGGGTGGGATGGGGGCGTGGTGGGGCGTTTTTGAAGGCAAAAAATGCCAGAAACTGAAACTGCCCCACTACGGGTGGTCTTAGGCTAGCTCAACCAAAAATCTTCATCTCCTGCCGTCTCCTTTGATCACATCTCCCTTCTTAGGCCACCCGAAGCAGTGTGATATTTGCCCGTGATGGAACTTTTCAACGCGTGAAAAATCACAAAACACCACCGCCACCTCCATTTTTCACGTTACCATTTTTATAACGCGTGCTTTTTTTGACGCGTGATGATTTGAGTGTTGTGAGGGAAATTGTTGGTTTGGGGGGGGGGGGGGGGGAATTGTTGGGTGTGGTGATGAGTGATTGGCATTTCCACTAAAAAAGTTGTGAGTGATGGAATAATGGTTGATGACATGACGGAACTTGATTAGATGTTGTGAATGATGGAATTTGTACAAGTGATGATCACCTCTACCCCTTAGTTTCCACACTTTCCTTCTCTAATCATGTCTACGAGTCACACAATGAATGAATGTAATATGGGGTAAATAGTCACAGTCATATTAACTAAAAGGAGTAAACTGCCATTTTGGTCTTTGTGGTTTTGTCACTTTTGCCACTTTAGTCCAAAACTCAAACTTTTTGCATCTGAATCGCTGTGGTTTCAGTTTTATTGCCATTTTGGTCCAAAAATAAAATCAGATCATATTTGTCTTATAAATCCTGCAATTTTGTCATTTTCTTCATAGGCAAATCAGGTCATATTTGTCTTATAAAATATAGTATTTATTTATAAAAAGAAATGATCATTTTGCTCCTGCGGAAAATGACAAAATAGTAGGATTTTATAAGACAAATATGACATGATTTATTTTTGGACCAAAATGGCAATAAAACTGAAACCATAGGGACCCAGATGCAAAAAGTTTGAGTTTTGGATTAAAGTGACAAAAGTGACCAAACCACAGGGACCAAAATAACAGTTTACTCTAACTAAAAGTGTAGCCATTCCGTGTATACCTAAGCTATTCAAATAACATTCAAATCCCCCATTTTATTCACATAATATAACACGGTCTGTTAAAATCACTATGCATTTTTCTAATTTAAAAGAGTTAATTGCCAAAATCGTTCATGAGGTTGGGGAACGTTTGTCATTTTTGTCCAAAATGACACTTTTGTACCAAATTGCCCTCAACGTTTGTAACTTTTTGCCATTTTCATCAAAACCACTAACTTAGTTTATTTTTTCTGTTAAGTTGAGGATATTTTGATGAAACTGACAAATATAAAACCACAGGGACGATTTTGGCAATTTACTCAATCCCTTTTTAATTTCTTTTATTTAATTATTTTTGTTACATATATAATAAAAAAGAATATACATGGAGTTTTTAGAGAAAAAAATTAATAGTTTTGTCACATAATTTTTATAAATTTTCATCCAAATCACTAACTCATATTATTTTTCTATTAAGGTGAAAGATGTTTTAAATTTTATAAATTAAGACAGAAACTAATTTACATCTTCTTTATATAAATCAGTTTTATAAATTGAAAATGTCATCGGTGTGCAACACATAACAATCGATTACAACTTTTAGTATATTTATCAGTTGTAGATGTAGAGATAGAAAAAAATTGTTAAACGTTACATATTTTTTAAATGTGTTGAGCACCTAGGAAATATGTTGGTAGAAATAAAATATTTATTTAATTAAGATGATTAACGTGTCATCGCCATTGGGCTGAAAATGTTTTTACATAATATTTGTGGTGACACTACATTATTTCGAACATCACTTTTATGAATCTTGTGATTGACAATCGTTGCAAGGACCACCTTTTTGATGTTTTGTGGATATTTTTAAAGACATTTTACATTATGTTTTCTATGCTATGCTTCAAAACTAACTATCCATGAATCTTGTTTTGAATTTTTGTTGTTTTGAATTTTTGTTGTTATACAATGGATTGTAAATTTATAATTTTAGAGTATGATATGTAAAGTAAAGCTCAAGTTAAATGGTTGTTCATATATACGCTAGTTGTAATTGAGCTCTTGTGTCTAACACGGTTTTTGAGTCCGAATTATTGTGTTTGAGTTTCTGCCGTTTCAATCCTTGAACAGTTGAACACAAGCTATTTAGGGCCCTATAGTTGATGCTCCTTACTCTCTCCACAAGGCCGTTCACGAACCGTTAACTACCAAAGGGCTTGTAGCCTAACGTTATCAAGGTACAATGAAATTATTTCCATTCCCATAAGGTTGAGAGTTCAAGTCTTGTATTGGACAATTGTTTAGATTTAAGAGTAAGATTAGAGGGTGTATTAGTTAGACATAAAAAAAAGGTCAACTTTACCCATTGCTACTCAGGCTAGCTCTACTTTGTTTTAACGGAAAATTTGGATCACTGACGAACCACTAGAGTATTATAATGCCACTAGTGGAACCACCCGATTATATCCATCTCTGATAGCCATTAATACTTATACACCAATTTAATAGGAAAACTAATAAATCTAAGAAAAACACCCTTGTGTGAATCAGGACCTAATGATCCGTAAACCTTATCTCACCCAAAATGTCACTAGGCTATAATACCATAAGCGAATCGAGCTCTATTTAACCTTTTAATTTCTTAAAGCATACCTAAAATATTGGCAATTTATAACTCATTACTCTCGTTTTCAAAAAAGTATTGCTAAAGAGATCGTTAATATGCCATCATTATTTTATTATACGTTCACATTTTTTTCAGTGGTTATTCATAACCAAATTTATGTTATATAACTTTCGAGTCCTGTAACATTAGACCTAGAATTCAAGTTTTAACAAAACTAAATCACAAAGACGGGTTTTAACATTAACCACTAAAATATACCAATTTGATTCATTCGGAATCAGAAGCAAAGCAATTGAAACAATTTGATTATTGAATTTAATAAATAATATGTGTACATTTTAACAAAAGTCACCCTAAATTGTAAATAAAAAAGGTAGACATATTAAAATTACTGGAATTCAATAAATGAGAGAAAGAAAACATGAATGTTGAATTCCCTTCACCAAGTTTTTGCAACCTTTCGAATGCTATTGTTAAATCCCAGCGAAAATGAAGCCTGGAGGAATTGGGAACAAAATTGGGCTTTAGAGTGACCGCCGGATTCAGATGGTGGTGTGACCACAATTTTCCTACAAATTTCGTTTCAGAAGACGGGGTGTAGAGATAAGATTTGAAATAAAATAGAGAGATTCGAGAGAGAGTGAGAAGAAAATTAAGACGAGTTCATAATGAACGTCTCAAATACGTGTCCTCCTGTACCTTAGTTGTTTAATCTGCTTCAAATTCTAATTACTTACTAAGACCACGAGCAGTGGTTTACATGGTGAAGGAGCATTTTCAGCTATGTGGCATCCATGTTAACATGAGTGTAATTACCCCAAAAATAGTATAGTGATGTGAGGTGTGTGACTCAAACAAAACCAACTGGTAGTGGAGATGAATGGTCTAATATGTCATCGTTAATTTGAGCCATCAATCACTCAAATAATGTTGTAACATGAAGAACCGTCTAGACCCTTAAAAAAATTCATCAATCACCCAAAATAAATAACGACATATTATTAGTTAGTTAAAAAAATACTAAGGAGATTAAAGAGTAACATAAAGGGTAATATACAAAATTAACATAACCATTTCACATGAATTCCTAATCCATCTTCCCTTTGTAGAGTCTGAAGAGAATAAGACGTAAACAGCCTTACATCTACACCGTAAGAATAGAGAGGCTGCTTTCAGTGAAACCTCGGGCTCGATAAAAATTGAATCTCTCATTCTCTTCGCAAATAATTCGTAAACCAATGCCCATATTATTTCTTACTCCTTTTTACATATCTTCAGCATCATGGGCGGACCTAGCATAGAACAAGGGGCAACCCCCGTTGCCCCTTGACGCTCCGACGGTAGTGTAAAATTATTATAAATTTTGGAAAAATTTGGCGTTTTTTCGATTTCGCTGCCCCTTTTTATAGAAACGTTGCCCCTTTTGGTTTTTTTTTAGATTCGCCACTGTTCAGCATAATATCTCTCACAACTCTCAAAACTGAATTACGTTTCAAAATTAAAAAAAAAAAAAAACTCTCAAAACTGAATTAACGAACATCGAAGATCGTTCTATGCTTTTGTTTTATGTGTAATCATTATCCTTTTGCAAGAAAAACATCTATGATGAATGAGATTTTTGTTTATCGTGCATGGTTTCTAATAGAGTAAATTTCAAATTTCGTCCTTTATGTATGTCTAAAATATCAAATTATGTCCTTTGTCTTTAATATCTTCAAGAAACATACTCGATGTTTGCAAAACCAATCAGGTTATGTCCTTTACCCTAAACCTAGTTTATTTTCCCAGTTAAGTCAGGTCATGTGAGAAGCACATGAGGGCATTAATGTCATTTACTCTAAATACTCCTTTTATGTTGTAAACCCTACAATACCCCCTGCTCTCCTTCTTCTCTCTCTCTCTCTCTCCATCTATCCATTCAACATTTGAGAACCCTAATCAAAGACATAAGCAGCCGACACCCTCAAGCAAATTCCCATCTAGAACACCCACCCACCTAAATATCTAGAGAGAGAGAGAAGGAAAGTGGCAGTGGTGGTGTTGTGGTTGTGTCGGGTGGCAGAGGTGGGGTGGGAGTGACGCAGCGACGTCCGATCTCCCACGACGGCGGCCCCCTCCTCTCGTTCCTCTTTCCGATGACACCAACACCGAATCGACTTACATCTGGTACCCGCCACTCATACACACACCTCAGATCTCGAGAGATGATGATGAATGTTGAAGATGATGATGTTACTGGTGAATGTTGAAGATGATGATGTTACTCATACACACACCTCAGATCTCGGTAGTGTTTCAGATGATGATGATGCTGATGAATGTTGAAGATGATGATGTTACTGGTGACGGCGGCGACAAGGGTGGCTCGAGAAAGCTTTGGGTGATGATACACCGAGCAACAGAAGTTATATGAAACGGTGATGGTGGATTTAGAGTGTGGATGACGGTGGTTTGACTGGTTTCTCTGGTTAATCAGAATCGGACGACGGTTAACTGATGGAGGATACCGACATCCAGACGAGAGGATGAGGAGTTTGGTGTTTTGTGTGAATGAAAATTGTGTGATGTCAGATCTGTTTTTGACCTGTGGTTTGTGTGATTTCAAGAGAGTTTTTAATCTAGAGGTTGTTTGTTTCGTCAAAATGTGAAATTAAACTTTTGTTTTGTTTTTTTTGTTTTGTTTTTTTTTTTTATAAAATTTGATCAGTGTGAAATCATTGGTGTATAGTCAGACGGGGTGAAAAAAATACGGTGGTTAAGGGTGGTGGTTCGACGATGGTTGTTGATGACGGTGGCCTGAGAAGAGAGATGCGCAACCAGGTAGTAAGAACAAACAACAGAACCTTAAACACCTTTTCTATTCCTACTCCTTTCTAAAACACAAAACCCTAGAATTAACCGATGACGTCAGTGCTGGAGATTGGAATGGTGGTGGGGGTGGGCATCGTGGTGGTGGAAGTGTCTGACTGGGGTTTGACCAGCAGGATTATAAGCCCTGCCAGCACAGCTTTGCATGACTTTTTTTTTGTTAGAGTAAATTACAAAGTAATTGGTAGGTAAAATGACATTAATGCCCTCATGTGCTTCTCACATGACCTGACTTAACTGGGAAAATAAACTAGGTTTAGGGTAAAGGACATAACCTGATTGGTTTTGCAAACATTAAGTATGTTTCTTGAAGATATTAAAGACAAAGGACATAATTTGATATTTTAGACATACATAAAGGACGAAATTTGAAATTTACTCTTTCTAATATTTTTCTTTTACTTTTGGATTTATGTATCAATGTTATTGCAATTTTTATATTATTTTTAACGTCTCCTGTTGGGTTTTTTTTTTTTTTTTTTTTTTTTGAAATTTACTAATTGGTTAAGTAACTGGGTTATGTAAGTTTTTGAAAGACATTTAGTTTAATAGTAATAAAAGAATATTTCTAATGTCACATGATATTTTCTCTTCTAATTAATGGCACGTGACATTTTTATATTTAATTCATTAATATTATATAATATATAATAATTTACATAATATAAATTAGCAATAAGTTGGTGTTTTGAGGTGTTGTAACCCATATTTTGAGGGTTTTTCAAAAAAAAAAAAAAAAAAATTTGATATTCTATTTTAAACCCAAACTACTTGATTTTGTAGTTTTAAACTAAAAGTTTTTAGTTTTTTCAATTTAACCTAATAACTTTTTTACTTTCAATTTTGATCCCCTATATTTTTCTTATTTTGCAAAATTTTTCATTTTACGTTTAGTTCTAAATTTTACGAGTTAAAACGACACAATGTGTGTGTGGTTCAACGATTTTACGTTTTGTTATACGTTTTGTTATACGTTTTGTTATACGTTTTGTTATTCGTTTCGTTCTAAATTTTGCGAGTAAACATGGCGCAACGTACGTGTGTGGTTCAGTGTATTTACGTCGTCTATTTTTTTCCTGTTTAACAAGTTCGTCACAACGTGCGAGTTCTAAATCGAGTTTTAAGTATTATTTCCATAGTCAAAATCTCAGCCGTTGGATAGTGTTCTAGTATACTTTAATTATTTGACATGCTTTTAATTTAGGCGCATTCTATACGCACCCCTCTCCTTCCTGATTATACCCCCCTTGTGAGAGGAAAACTGTCGGTCCCACGCAGGCCCCACCTGTAAGTATGTGAGAGGAGGGGGGTGAAAAAAGTAGATAGGAGGGTGTAGAAAGTAGCACCCTTAATTTATTGGCTAAAAATAATATTTTCGTTTTCCTTTTTAAGTATCGGTTTCTCCAATGGATGATGCTGAGAGAATCAACTAAATGAAGTTGTTAGTATGATTAATTATATATATATATATAGGCAGGGGCTCATGCGAGAACTCCATTTATTGCGAGAACCGCTAGAACCAATGTGAACACAACCTAAAATAGCTAAAAAAAACCTAACCCCCCCCGCCCCCAACCTAAACCCCCCTCCCCCACCCCCCAAAAACCTAAACCCCCCCCCCCCCCAAGCTAAAATGCTAAAAACTAAACCCCCAAAAAACCTAAAAAAATCTTAAAAAATCCAAAAAAAATCTAAATTTTTTTTTTTAATATTTTTTATGCTCAAATCGCTACTTTTAGTGGCCAAAATTTTTTTTTTTTTTTTTTAAATTTTAATTTTTTTTTTTGGCTTCGAAAAGTAGCTATTTTTATATAAAAAATATTAAACAAAAAAATTTTGTGTGATTTTTAGCTATTTTTAGGCATTTTTGGTTGTGTTCACATTGGTTCTCGCGGTTCTCGCAATAAGAGGTGGTTCTCGCATGATCTTCTCCCTATATATATATATATATTTCTAAATATATATAAAGTTAAGATGACTATACCAATACGATATTAGGGATTTATTTTATTGAAAAATGACAAGAGTTTTAACTTTTAATCAACATAAATATAATATTTTAAGTCCACTCTTCATATTTGAACCTAACTTTTTTTTAAACGGCCAACATAATCAATATCAAGCATTCTCGGGGCATCAACTAGACCAAACGAAGTACTCCGAGAGTAACCCGAGTCCACCACCAATTCCGGGAAAACCCGATAATCTACCCGCTTGTAGGCACGACGATGGAATTACCGGTAAAACGCATTTAGCTCAAGAATCGAACCCAGGTTCTCTGGGTCTCCTATCATTGCCCACCAGTGCCCCACTTTGCACCAAATGGGAGTCGAACCTGCAACTCACAAGAGAAATACAAGTCTCCCACCACTTGATCTAGAGATCATTGGCAATATTTGAACCTAGCTAATCCACCGGTCAACAGCTACCCGCTCGTTACATAACCTTCTAGTGAATAGAGGTCTTCCAATAATTTTTGTTACGAAACCTCTTTCATGATTTGTCCATGACAATATTCCAATTCATGTTTAATTACTTCATATCCCGACTTTAGAGTTTTGAACCATGTCGTTGATAATGAGTCGTCAATGATGAACAACGAATATTTGGATTCTAATGTGTCATCGCCAATCGGATGTTAAACAAGATTAAGTTATATTTGTTATGGCACTTTACATTATTTCGAACATCACTTTTACCAAATCTATATACTATATTAAGAGAACTGCGTTTTCTACCCTATTCGTAATTTTGCCTATGTACAAATCTTGTAGCACCATGTACAAATGAAGCAAGCCATTTTAGAGGAGGGGGGGGGGGGGGGACTTGGACATTGTCCAAAGTTTTAAGACACTTTGAGGGCAATCTAGACATTTCATCCATGGAATCCATGCCCACTTATGTCTTTCATTAATTGAATTAAATTAAGGAATTAAATAAAAGTTTTATAATAATTAAAGGAATTAATTGATTAAATTAAATGTTACACATGCAACCGTTGGGATTTTCATGATTTAATATTATGTATAAATATAAATAATCTATACTTCTATATTACCTTATTAAGAGAACTAAAATTTTTACCCTTTTGATAATTTTACATTGTATACACATTTTGAAGCAACATGTACAAGAGAGCCAAACTATTTTAGAAGGGGTAAACTTGCGCATTTCCCAAAAATTTAAGACACTTTAGTGGCATTTTAGTGATTTCGGCACCTTTGTAACCTATAATTAAGATAAACGTATAAAATTTTTCATCAGTACTACTCATCAATATTTTATGATTATCAGATAAATGTATAAAATTAATAATATTTCAAACATATATTTATATAACAAATGATCAAAACCAAACTCCTCGTGGAGTTGAAAACTCAAATAAATTAATAAATAAACATATAATTGGAATTAACTCTTTTTGTTGAATGTAGTGCAACTTAAATAATCTGTTTCATTTTATCAAGTGTCGTAACTGATTGGTGCATTCTAGGTACACCATATATTGTATTAGTTATATTAAAAATATATTAATATTAATACAAAATATAGTAGTTACGTTGGTTTGTATATTTTTGTAGTTTGTTGAGATTATGAGGTAAATAAATCATTTTAAGGAAATTTCTAATGATCGCGGTTGAGGTTTGGTATTATACATGTGAACTTAAATTTGTTTAGATAAATCTATTCATGTATTAACATTGGTGAATTGATATTAATGAGGATGCAAATAACATACGTGATGTGATGAAGTTTGTGTGAATTATTTAATGAACATTAAATGGGTTATTAATGGTTCTTTCTTTTGTTGGATTATTAGCAAAACAACAGCCCACATGAGAATTAGGTGGTTCCTTAGACAAAAGGGTATGGAGAGGATGAGCTTGGAGGGGATGAGCCTCAACGTAGGCGCCACGTAGGCGGCTCGTGGGGATGAGCCTCCATCATATTTGAGGGGGATGGAGGCTCGTGGGGGATGGGGTCCCACCTCATTATTTTATAATTTTCTAAGTTTTAATTTATTAACTTAATAAAAACTTTATAAAAATTAAAAAATACAACATAAAACAACATAAATAATTTCATTTCATAACATAAAAAAAAATTACATTTCCTAAAAAAAAAATTTACCGAAAAATAAAAATAAAAAAGTACATTTCCTAAAAATAAAAAAAACAACCTACGACGACCATTTTTTCATCACTTCTTCCTTCATCCTCCGATAAACCACTCGTTCCTCCTCCGGAACCGAGTCGAGATCCAACCTCATAATCCTAAAATCCTCCGCTCGAGCTTGGTCGGCCGACACGGTTTTCTTGTGAGTGTATTTTTCGGCCGCGAACTGTTTGAACGAACGGAATTCGTCTATCAACTCGTCCATTTTCGCCGATGCCTTCGAGCCGCCCCCTCCACTCGAGCCGGCCCCTTTGCGCTTTCCGGCCGCCTCTTTTTTTGCTTTGTCCCTCCCGGGGGGACGTTCCGCCTCGTGAATGGGCAACACGTCCTCGTCATCTTCCGGGTCGTCGTTTATGTTGATTTGACAACGACCGGTGGAGCCTCCCGCACTATAACTTCCGGACTCGGAAGTTTTAGTCCGTTTGTCGGTTGCTACCTCATTTGGAATCGGCGTCCATTTTTGTTGTTTCCTTACTACGTTCCATGCTCGGAAGTGCGGGAAAGGCTTTGCATTTTGAGAGTCCCACTTGGCGATAGCAAGGTTAAGAATGTCCGTCTCGTTACTCCCGCTAGGAGGATTCATGTAAATTTGGTTATAAATTGCGTTAAAGTTATTGATGATCTTGCTCATTTTACGCCACTTGCCCGAGACGGCTTCTAAATCACGATCCGAGCTATGCTCCATAATCTCATGAAATTTAGCCGTTGCCTTCTTCCAAAAACTATCACCCGTTTGATTGTTTCCTAAATTTTAAAAAATAATGCATTAGTAAAAATAAAAAATTTAAAACTTTTAAAATTTAAATTAAAAATTTAAACTTTGGTTCATACCGACTATCGGGTTATTAGAGGACTTAGTAAACGCCATTGCTAGCGCCTCCTCCTCTACTTTCGTCCAAGGTCTTCCCGGTTTTCTCGAACCGCTTTTTGGCGCGGTTTCGGGTACGTTTTCAACCTTCTTCCCCTTCCCCTTGTTTTTTTTCCGCTTGAGCTCTTGCGGTGGCGATTCGGGGACGACTTCTTCATCATCATCATCGTCAAGGTTAACCGGTTGGGAAGTTGGCGGTTGCGATTGGAGTTGTTCAAACGAGTTGCGTTGCATGATTTGTTGTAGCGCTTGGTATTGTTGGAGTTGTTGAACTTGAGACATTTGTGAGAATGCGTTGGGTGTTTGTTGGAAACCCGAAAAAGGAAATTGCGGAGCACCCCACGAATGATCCATACTCGGAGTGTAAGCGGGAGTGGAAAAAAAGTTAGGTTGGTTCGGGTTTTGATTATTCGGGTTGGGGTTGTTTGGGTTGGGGTTGTTTGGGTTGAAAGGATGCATGATTAGAGAGAAAGGTATAAAAAATATGGAGTGTTTTTTATAAAAAAGGAAGAGAATTGGAGAAGAATGGGAGTAGAATAGGATAGAATTGTATAAAAATTGATGAGATAGAGGGTTATTTAAATTGAAAAATGATTTTTTTTTTTTTAAGAAAAGAGCCGTTTGAACGGCTAGTTTTTTGAAAGTGGGTCCGTCTCATTCGGCGCATGGGGGACGTTTGGGCCGAGCCGGGGCTAAGGGGGGGCGGTGTGGGGGACCGGCGCCGGTCCTAGCCGGCCCCCATACCCTTTAGTCTTACTTGTGCTTTGGGCCGATAAGTTGAAAGAAATAATTCAACAATTTTGGAGATCAACATGATAAAAAGGTGATTGTTATTGGCCGCAAGAGATGGGAGGAGTTTTTTTAGAGGGGACGACTGAGGTATTGGGGCATCGCACAAGTTAAAAGAGGAAGGTGATATTTTTTAGTGGTGGGAATATTATAAAAGTCGGCTACATAAGAATTGAAAATCACTTTTCCATATTATTCCCAATTCGAAGCCGCCATTATACAACATCAGGGACGAATTTAGTAATCATCTTTCGACCTTGAAGCCACTTTTGAATGTCGGATCGATTCGGGATGACAACTGAAGCGGTTATGACAACCATGAGCGGCTAGGCTTTCTCGTGGCTTCCTCCAGGTGGACGGTTCGTTGTGGTTTTACACTTTGTTTGGTTAGTTATGTATTGGATCTGATCTTGTTCTGACAAAACTTTATGAATCAGATTGATGTATTAGTTAATTGAAACAATTTATCTATGCTTTGAGTTCTTTCTTTACAATTGCGTTCGGTTGATAACAAAACCTAGAAACGGGTTGGGTGACTAAAGAGGGTTGACTTGATATAGGTAGATTGGGTAATTGAATTATATGGTTTGATGACAAAAACTATTTTGATTGCCACATTAACTGATTTTCCAACACTATGTCTATGTGGTGTCCAAACAACTAGCTAATCTTGTGTAAACCTAGAACCTGAAGTTTGGAGGAAGTTACGTTTTATAAATCTGATACTTTTCTCGTAGTTAGTTTAAAGTTTTCTTTCAAATTAATCAAAACCCCCCAATTCTAGATTAGTAATAATTAATTAGATAATTTTAGCTAAACACTAACCACAAATTCCCCGTGGATACGATACCCTACTTACGCTATCTACTTAGTTTAATTAGGTTTTTGATTGACCCTTACGACAGTCATCAAAATGGCGCCGTTGCCAGGGAATTAGTGCGCTTAGTGTTAGTTATTTAGTTAGTTGTTCTTGCTTTTTCAAAAAAAAATTAAAAAACCCAAAAAAAAAAAAATTCTTGATATTATTTTTGTTAGTTCGATATTACGCTCGGGTGTTTTGTTTGTGCTTGTGCAGGTCTTTGAATCATGGATCGAACTTATCAGCCAGAGTTTAATGAATTTGAGGATGCTGAATTCTCACAACATAACCAACCAATGTATCAACAAATGAGCTTTCAAAACAGACAATCACCGAATCAGAACCGATATGCCAGATATAATGAAGTGAACGGGTATTATGACCAATTTGGATGTGAAGAATATAATGATTTTGTGCCTCCACCGCATCAGTTTATTCAAAGAGGTCAAAATCGGGTCAGCAAACGTATAATGATGTTCAACAAAATAGTTATGGAAGATTTTTCGAGATATCAAATCAGAATCACTAGCAAGGCAATCAGAGAAGTTATCAGCAGAATCCAGATCAAGGAAGATTGAGTGGTCCAGATGAAGGTTCGAAGGATGAGATTATGGAACTGTTGAAACATATAAAGCAAGGATTCTGCAATTATTCTAGCTATCAAGGAGATCAAGATAACTACGACAACAATTGGCAGACTCAAGAGAATGAGCAAGCGGGTCAGCATGTGTCGGATGATAACTCCATCAATAAAAAGTTTGACACGATCATGGAGTTTTTGAAAGATATTCAGAAAAGCAACGAGGTTCGAGATCGGGAGGTCAAGGCATTGTCACAACAGGTTGGACAATTAGCCGAAGAAGTGGCTATCATCAGAAGAAATCAAGATCAGCTTCTTAGTGATTTTCAGGAAAATACATCTCACAATTCTTCTCACACGAGTGTCCACATAGATGAGGTAAGTACTCCTTCTCTTTCTAAAAATTCTACTGTTGAAACTCAGTCACCACAACACTATGTCTATGTGGTGTCCAAACAACTAGCTAATCTTGTGTAAACCTAGAACCTGAAGTTTGGAGGAAGTTACGTTTTATAAATCTGATACTTTTCTCGTAGTTAGTTTAAAGTTTTCTTTCAAATTAATCAAAACCCCCCAATTCTAGATTAGTAATAATTAATTAGATAATTTTAGCTAAACACTAACCACAAATTCCCCGTGGATACGATACCCTACTTACGCTATCTACTTAGTTTAATTAGGTTTTTGATTGACCCTTACGACAGTCATCAAAATGGCGCCGTTGCCGGGGAAATTCAATGCAGGCTGAGTTTTAGTATGACAAATTTTGGGTTGAATTGGTTTTGTGAAAAAGGGGTAATGAATGTAGTGGTAAAAGGAATTGTTTTGAGCTGATAGGTGTTTAAGAAAAAACTGGTATTTAGGTTGTTGTTCGGCTGAAATAGTGTGAAAGGCGACGTGGGATATGTTTAAACTATGCAAATGGGATGTGGAATCATTGAATGTGCAGGTGTAGTTTGTAAATGGAAGTTGTTAGGCTAGTGGTTAAAAGATAAACATATAGTCGCATTTTTGTTGGGATGGACTGTGGTTAAGAGTTGAAGAGTTGTGAGAGTAGAAATTAAGCAAGATGCGGATAGTGAAGTATTCGATGAATATTTAAGATAAGAAGGCATGAGTGGATAGTTGGTGCGAGGCATAGGTTCGAAAGGTAAGGTGTGTCAAAGAAGTCGATGCATTATTTAGAGTAAGTTTGACCGAAAAGTAGGCCGGTCGATAGTCAGGGGTTCAAGTCAAAATAAAAGGCAATTAGTGTAGCCCCGCGATACGCGGGGAAGGATTTGGAGAGTATGTCGCGACGTGCGACGGGGAGCGGGTAGAGAGAAAATCAATTTTTTTTAATGCCCAATCTTGTTTGATGTCATCCGAAGCTGATTTTTCTCTCGGTTTTCTTTGTTACTAACCGTTTAACCAGTTTTGGGAGCTTGTGAGATTTATTTTGCAGGTGTCGATCGCTTTTGTCCATACTCAATCTCCATTTGGACGTAAGCGATTCGAGTTAAGTCAAGACAAGCATCTCATGTTGAAGCAGCCGCGAATGAAATGCTATACGGTTGTTGTGGAACACGACTTATGAGGATTCTACCGCGTCAAATCAGGGGAGTCTGTTCCATTTATTTCTGTATTTTGTTTGGTGTTTTTAGTATATAAATAGTTTCTCGCTCCATTGAGGACAATGTAGGAATTAAGTGTGGGGAGGGGAGACTAGCGTCTATTTAGTTGTGTCTTAGTCTTAGTTGTGTCGTTTTTTTATAAAATAAAAAAAAATAAAAAATCAACAATCCAAAAAAATTGAAAAATAGAAAATGTTTCGAGAAAGTTTTTGCAATAAATGGAAAATGATAGATATAATTGGATCGTTGGCATTTGATTACTATATATAAGAGATAACGAACGGTCAATCATGCGTCTAACTTATGATATGTGGGTAGGCCCAGCCAGTTAAAAGGTTCCTTAGGAATGATATAAAATACCTTAAATTAGGAGTCTTGTGGGTTCTCACCTTAGGAGCTATGGCAAAACTAAAACTGTGGATAGTATAAGAGGTACGTTATAAATAAAAAAACTTATAAGTTTTTCCGATTAAATTGGCACACCTGTTTCTTTTTGTGAAAACAAATTCAAAACAGTGTGGCGCCTAAAAAAAATATTTCATCCATCCATTTGAGCTATATGTTAAAAAAAGAAAGAAAAACGAAGCCTGTGGTATTGCCGCGGGGATAGAGACTCATGCTGTACATACCCTCTAGGTGGAGTTATAAAAAAACGTGAAGTTTATGGCATTAACCATGGGGATGGTGACTCGTGTGGCGTATGTCCGCTAAACTGATATTATACAAAAGCATGTAAAGCTCGCAATATCATCCATCTATCCATCATAAGTTTAATCGGAATAGCATAAGGGTTATATAAGACGGTAGATATAATCTTTTAACCTTATAAACTTGAAACGGGATTAGGTGGCGCTGTAGTCTTTTGAGTGTGAGATCCATAGATAACTATAACTAGTTGCACTTAATGGATCGTGAATAAGGGCTTCGAAGCTGGCGGTTGGGTTTAGGTGGATCATATACCCACAATCTTGGTTAACATATGATTAGACTCGTTAATAAAATAACCGAATATATTGAAAGCCATTTGTCTGATTGTGATTCCATTGCATATTTTTTCGGGACGAAAAAAGATAAGTGTGGGGATGTGATTGGTGCATTCTAGGTACACCATATATTGTATTAGTTATATTAAAAATATATTAATATTAATACAAAATATAGTAGTTACGTTGGTTTGTATATTTTTGTAGTTTGTTGAGATTATGAGGTAAATAAATCATTTTAAGGAAATTTCTAATGATCACGGTTGAGGTTTGGTATTATACATGTGAACTTAAATTTGTTTAGATAAATCTATTCATGTATTAACATTGGTGAATTGATATTAATGAGGATGCAAATAACAAACGTGATGTGATGAAGGTTGTGTGAATTATTTAATGAACAGTAATGGGCTATTAATGGTTCTTTCTTTTGTTGGATTATTAGCAAAACAACAGCCCACATGAGAATTAGGTGGTTCCTTACTTGTGCTTTGGGCCGATAAGTTGAAAGAAATAATTCAACAATTTTGGAGATCAACATGATAAAAAGGTGATTGTTATTGGCCGCAAGAGATGGGAGGAGTTTTTTTTAGAGGGGACGACTGAGGTATTGGGGCATCGCACAAGTTAAAAGAGGAAGGTGATATTTTTTAGTGGTGGGAATATTATAAAAGTCGGCTACATAAGAACTGAAAATCACTTTTCCATATTATTCCCAATTCGAAGCCGCCATTATACAACATCAGGGACGAATTTAGTAATCATCTTTCGACCTTGAAGCCACTTTTGAATGTCGGATCGATTCGGGATGACAACTGAAGCGGTTATGACAACCATGAGCGGCTAGGCTTTCTCGTGGCTTCCTCCAGGTGGACGGTTCGTTGTGGTTTTACACTTTGTTTGGTTAGTTATGTATTGGATCTGATCCTGTTCTGACAAAACTTTATGAATCAGATTGATGTATTAGTTAATTGAAACAATTTATCTATGCTTTGAGTTCTTTCTTTACAATTGCGTTCGGTTGATGACAAAACCTAGAAACGGGTTGGGTGACTAAAGAGGGTTGACTTGATATAGGTAGATTGGGTAATTGAATTATATGGTTTGATGACAAAAACTATTTTGATTGCCACATTAACTGATTTTCCAACACTATGTCTATGTGGTGTCCAAACAACTAGCTAATCTTGTGTAAACCTAGAACCTGAAGTTTGGAGGAAGTTACGTTTTATAAATCTGATACTTTTCTCGTAGTTAGTTTAAAGTTTTCTTTCAAATTAATCAAAACCCCCCAATTCTAGATTAGTAATAATTAATTAGATAATTTTAGCTAAACACTAACCACAAATTCCCCGTGGATACGATACCCTACTTACGCTATCTACTTAGTTTAATTAGGTTTTTGATTGACCCTTACGACAGTCATCAGTAACCGATCTTGCTTAAATGGCTATCATTGAGAATCAAATAAATCGTTATAACCACTTTGATGAAAGTTTTTTTTGTTTATAACAAAGAAACACACCGTCGTGTGAATCAATTCATTTTGAAATGGTTCTAAAATCATCATCGAACCAAACCTGCAAATGTTGCATCTTCTGGCAAAAGTAACCTCCATGACCGGATAGCATCACCATCTTGTTAACTCAATGACGTCTAATCACGACATCTTCGAATTGGAGCACCGCCGCAATTGTGTGAAGTCATCTGAGCTATCACATCAGATCCAACCACAACCTTCATCTTTGCTCGCCAGTTTAACACAACCGCTAGCACTATCGTTCCCATTTTCGGGATTCAACGGCCACATTCTTCCATTCAGTAGTTCAATTGCAGTGGTCCAAGACCATTTCAGAGAAGTCCGGTACATCAACAGCACCCACTACACTTCAAAACAAATAATTTGTACATCTTCGAATTGGAGCACCTCGAAAATTCACGTCCTATAATGAATTGACACGTGTCATATGTTTGAACGTGTGAAAGAATCTTATAGAAGGATTAAACTTGACAATCATGGAAAGTATGTGAATATACGAGTTCTAAATGTCAACAGTGAATAAATATATAGTACATTAACCCTACATGATGCTCATACCTTCAAACGAATAAATCATGGATCATACGAAGCTAAATATGAAAGAAAGTGAGAGATTTCAAACTACAGGGGTTAAATGTGTCAACATGTTTAAGTTATACCTCTGAGTGACCTTTTGACAAACCCGAAGCTTTGTAATGGTTAATTATGCTCACTAGAATGCATGATAAAAATTTCATAAAGTTTCGTAATCGTATGAGAAAGTTATGATCAAATTCGTATGTGAGAGGTTAAAGCGTCAACGTTGAAAGTTATGACTTTTCGGGTAACAATAAAGTTAACCGAGGACTTAACAAAGTGGGTATATGTCTTAAAGCCCTTATATGTCAATTTGGAGGGTTCAAAGTGCAAGAAATAAAGTCGTAGCAAAGTTTCCAAGAGCCAAGGACCAAAGCATAAAAATCAGAAATATAAGATTTGATCAGAAGGGGCCTCGCGCCACGCGAAGGCCCTGGGGGGGGGGGGAGCTACGCGTGCCGCGAGGGGCTGTCTGCTCCAAAAACTTTGGGTTCTTGTCTTCCATTTGCATTCTAACCGACTTATAAACGTTTTTCCTCATCTTGCACAACCCCTAGGCAACCCCTAGACACTTAGGGACATCTGGAAGTGATCCATGGCCATGGTTAGACTTGTGTGTCAACAATCCATGAGTTCTTGAGCACTATATAAAGGGCCAAGGTTGCAACCAATTCTTCACACCTTCCTTCAGCATTTTTGATCATTTCTGGAGCTCCAAAGCAGACTCAAGTGATCACTAATCAAGCATAGTGTGACACCTGGGTCACTGCGACCATCAAACAAATACCAAACCAATGAAATATTGTATTTCATACTTGGGATTTGTAAAAACATGTGTATCATTTGCACATATCAATTTTTGTTCAAATTCAAACTCTAAATCGCTTTCTGGAAGGTTATACGCGCACCAATGCGTAAATATAACCAGTTTAATGCAACGAACACTCCGGAATAGTGAAATAGGCTAAACATACCTTAAATAACCTTTACATAACTTAGAAATAAGTTTTGGAAGGCTTTGGTATGGCAAAAACAAGTTAATTCGTCTACAGGGACTAAATTTGACAAACTGTGAAAGTATGCCAATCTGAACTGTAACAGACATTCCGGAACATGACCATAAGTTAAATATACCATAAATATCCTTAACATAGCTTAGAAATAGGCTTTGAGGTGTTCGGTGTGCTAAAATAAACTTTTGGGTCATTCAGGGACTAAAAGTGCCAAAAAGTGCATAAGTTTGCACTTTCGCGCATAACTCACGTTCTGAATACATCCGGACATCCAAAAATTTATGTAAGCTCTAAAAAAATTTATTTTAGTGTTTGGCATAAGAAAAATCCATTCGTCGCGTCATTTGGATCGTTTTTCGCGCTTATGCGCATTCCGTCGTAATTAAGCGAACAACGCGATCGTACGGCCAAATGAACCAACACCCGAGATTTTTTTGAACACATTTTAAGTTCCCTATACTTTAACTTCATTTTAGAGCCTTGAAATGGGGTTAACGGGCCTTAAACGTGTCGGAAATGGCTTAAATGCATAACAGGGACCAAAACTGTAATTCTGCCAAAATAGGTGCTTGCGCACCGCAACAATATGAGTGTTACGGTGCGCAAGGCTTCTGCAGAACATCAGAAGCTTCTGTCCAGCCTGTTTGCAGCTGGTTTCCACTCCCAAATCCCTTTCCACATGTTGATTTCTTATGGTGGTGAGCAAATTGAGGCACCATAACATTCCAACAAGTGTACGCCTTGGATTCGAGCACGATCTGATCTTAACGGTTCTCCGAATACTATAAATACCCAACCCAACCCATTGCAAAACCCACAAGAATCTGATCTTAGAAGCTCTAAGTTGAAACCATTGTTTCATACCTGAGCTACTTGGATCACGATTAGCATTCGGGGACCCTTCGTAAGTATTCTTTCGTTCTTTTATTGCTTTTCGAGTCTGAAAGTCAAACTTTGTTTGACTTTCTGCGTTGACCAATTTATGGTCAATGCGAAGTTCGTTTGAACTTCGCAACGTGATTGTAATCACGATGGTTATAGTCCCTTGGGACTATGCCTACTGATTACCACGTTGTCTAGGGTCGTAAGGGTAAGCGATCTGATAAATCGCTTATACCTTCGAACCCGACCCATTTGGTCGATCATTAGGATCCGACCAAATACATTAGGTGACCATAGTATATAGGGAATAACCTTCCGAGGTTATACCTTATGGTCGCTTCGTTAAGTAGTTGTATGATAGGTAGTTTATATGCCTTAGGTAAATTACCAAAATACCCTTTTCATGCATAATTGGTAATTTAGCTTATGTAACCTAAACTTTTTACATAACTGATTATACAACATGATAAAACATGTATAGGCATATAATACTTGTCATAGGACTAGTTAGACGTCTCGAACGCGCTTTGCGCGCACGACGCGTTAAAGTAGCGTAAGCTACCTTAATGGGTCACGATGGGTCGAAAGCACTTAGGTTTGGTTTCATTGTAGTATGTAGGCTTTGTTAAACCATATTACATGAGTTCCCATACTCATTTGGTCTACAAGCCCTCATTCTATCCGATCTTCCGACTTAGGCCCGGTTTATTTATATGGTTTTAGACTGCCGATTGATTCCGTGCTCCCTCTAGCTTTCCTTGGTTGTTGTTCAAGACCTCTAAGCATTCTCAGGCGAGTACATTATTTCCCCTATTTTACTGCTTTCAATTGTTTTGGGGTGATTCATATGTACTAAATGTTTTCAAGGTTTTAACGATGGTATCAAAACGATTTTCGATGTTATAACGATGGTTTCAAAAACGATTAAGATGATTTATACAAAACTAATAACGATTTAGATAATGTGAACGAACTTGTTGGTTGGGTTACATAACAAATGACATTCATTAGCAATGATCAAGCCAACCAGTATTAGGTTATGGTACCATAGGATCTGATAAATCCCGTTATCTTACTGCACCCGTGGTTATGTGTGGGGGTGGTGGGTAGCGACTGAATCTGTAATTGTTAATTTACCCTTTGGTAAGGGTTTATTAATGCGAGAAACGAGGGACGAGTCACGAAGGTTTGAATGTTATTAGCGAGACAACCATATAAGTAGTTTCACGACCTAAAACGAATTATACGATTTGGGTAAACGATTGGTTTTCACACGATGTTTTAACGATTTGGGTAAACGATTGGTTTTCACACGATGTTTTAACGATTTGGGTAAACGATTGGTTTTCACACGATGTTTTAACGATTTGGGTAAACGATTGGTTTTCACGCGATGTATTAATGAGTTAAACGATTTGGTTAAACGATTGGCTTCAAAGCGATATACGATTGGTTTTTGGTTAAGTGTTTAGATAACGGGACGGGTGTAATGTGATGAAAGCATGGTGGATACGCCACTGGTACTTCCTATATATAAGTGATTTCATCATATTACATATCGTGGCGTTATTTAGCATCGATAACACATTCAGACATATGTTTCAGGTATTGTTGAATGATATCGATTGATAGGATGCATGCTCACATAGGACTGGACGAGGCCTTAGTGACTCAATAACAATGATAGACTATGTTTAAATTGTGTATTTAGATTTCCAGACGATGTAAATATTCAATGTTTAATAAAATGAAACACTTTTTGTATCCATGGTTATGAAACAATGATTCTGTTGCAACGTGCCCCGATGTTTCCGCCGCGCTTTGTTGTTTTACGCGGTCGGGGTGTGACAGAAAAGTTGGTATCAGAGCCAATGGTTATAGGGAATTAGGTTATTAGTAATGCTTTGACCTAGTCTATAACCTTCTTAGGACCCTAACGCGAAGAAATTTGCGTTTAGATTTCTAAAACAAAACTGTCACCTATCCTTAGGTGATAACCACAACAAGAACACAATTTTCGAATCTGCTTTGAAAACTAATCATCTATTCTAGGATGATTTATTACTAGGTTTTGAACCCTCTGTTATAAGGATTTGAACCCCTTTGAGTTTTCAAAATCTCGTCAAGGTTTTGGGTTTTAAATAATGTGAACACGTGCAAACTGGAAGGGTGAATGCATGTATTCTGGGTTTTCTGTCTAGGCAAGCACTTCGTATATATCTCATCAGACGCGAGACCAGTTGTGCTTACCTGGGAATTCTTGGGATGAGTGTTCACTTATAGGCGAGCATGTCTTCGCTATACATTATTTTGACCTATTTACTTTGATTAGTCACTGCGTGTCGTTTGTTTGTTCGAGGTAACAAACAAATGATCGCCTTCCTTGTGTTTTGTCAATATCTCTTTTGTTTTTCCTAAATTTCAACCTCACTCGATTCTCTTGTTTCCTGGTTAGACAATGCCTCCTCGATGCGATCCTCGAACTTTTACTATTGAAGAAATCGCAGCCCTGGTTTCTCAGCAAGTGGCTGCTGTACTTCTCGGTGTTGTAACCCAAGTCCACGAGATATTTAACAACAATAACAACAACAATAACGCACAATGTAATTTTAAGAACTTCAATTCTGCGAAGCCGCAAAAGTTTTCTGGGTCGCAAGGAGCAACTGCGCTCTTGCAGTGGTTTGAGAGCATCGAGAACACATTCAGACATGTGCAGTGTCCGAATGCGTGGAAGGTTGAACCGGTGTTATAGACCCGGTTCGGAACCGGAAGTCGCAAAACTTTGACTTTTGCTTTGACTTCAGTTCTGACCCCCGTTTTAGTATGATTTGGAATTGCCTTAGAGCTTCCTTAGGACCAGGTTACATGCTAGTATAACCCTCTGTGATTATACACCATGGTTCATTAGTTAACCAATTAATATGCATGATTCCGTTAATCGCCTATATGTTGACCATTATGCCCTTTTCACCATAAAACGTGATTTTTGGAAATGTAAAAGAGTAGAAACCTTAGTCACTGATATATAAACTTGTACCCAAAGTTTGACATCAGTTTGAGGTGTAGTTTGAGAGTTATGCTCATTAGCGTAAATTGAAAGCTTTATGTTTATTAAACGGCGTAATTAGCGTATAGCCTATTTAAACTCACTTTTTGATATCAAAATTCTTACCCACTGATGTAATATATTATTTTGGGATTTTTGAAGATTTTTAATTAATTTTTGGCTGAGCATAACTTATAGTCATAGGCTTAATCCGGTAATTGTCGGTTTTGCCCTCACGGGCTATAAAATGAGTTTTACATATCTAATTGACTCCAAACCTTTTGCTACTGATTACATATGATAAATAAATTATTTTAAGCCTTCTGGAATAATAAAAATATCAGCTTTATGTATAGAACCCGGAAATGGCTTTTAATCGCCTTTTTAAGCGTTTTTAACGCATAGTATGTACTAGAACTATTTTAAACATACAAGGGTTGATACCTACTGATATTTTAGGTAAATTATAATATTTTAACAGTACGCAAAGGTTGTTAAACTCAGACTTCAGTGTTGAGCTTTTCGGCTTATGTGAAATTACCAAAATGCCCCTACGGTGCATAGTTTGGTTATAATTGATAAATTTCACATATATACTTTACCCTACTGTTATAACTTATTAAATTGAATATTTTTGCTGATTACATCAGACCTGTAACTCAGGTTAATACTTAAACTCTTTTATAACCTTGAAAATGACCAAACTACCCCTACGGGGCATAGTTTGTGTTTAAATTCGTTTCGGGCATAATAAAAGACATCTTACTGATGTCACAACATATTTGAGGCATATTAACTTAGGAAACCTGTATATGCCTCTCATGAATACCCGTTACGCTTATTACGCGTTCGGTTCGGTTTATGTAACTAGTTTGCATAAATTAGCCGAAACGGGTCAAACCTTATCGGTTTTATCTCAAAATCCAGAATGTGTATGAAATACCCATATTAAGCAAGTCTTCAAACTTTTCGGGTCTAAATCACATTCTATCCGGTCTTCGCTTAATCATGCGTACGAACCGTATCTTTGAAACTAACCGGTCTAAGCTTAAGCTTAACTAAAGACCCGTTAGGATTCTAAGAGGTTATTATAAACCTTCGTTCCAGATTAGGAGGACCAGTAAAAGCTACTTACATTTGCTTATTGTGATTATTACTTTGCTCAGGTAAATACTTTTAACTTATTTTCCCTATACGGGCTTGGGTTACGGTATATAAAATACCACTTGGTCGAGCATTAAAATCTTCCATCGTTTGGTGATTAATTGAATAATTTGATCGGCCTGTTTAAATTGTTTTGTTTACTTAAAGCCTTTGGGGGGTTAATGACCATGTCCCGGATATCCTTGGCATCATTTTACGAAATGGCCACGACCTAAGCGCGGAGTGTAGGCGTACACTCGTCAGTGCATAAATAGATTATGTGGTGTGTCTATTGATCTTTAACCCGGCACGATCCGGGCTACTGAACGCATAAGGAACATGTAATTCTTTTACAAGATTATATATTTAAATAATTATCCCAAGTTATAAAATGTTTGTGCCATCTGCATCCAAATCAATTTTTAATCATTTTTAAAATGAGTCAGTTGATTGTATTTACCAGTGTAAACTGACGTATTTTCCCAAAAAGATTAAGTGTAGGTACTACTCGTAATTAACTGGATAGCTCCTTAGCATCAAAAGAGTCTCGCAAGCTTAAGATGCCTAAAGTCTGTTGAACTACTGTTTCCTATTTATTTTCGATCCTTTTGTGGATAAAATTTCAACTGTTTGTGATACACGATATTACAATATTTTATTCGGTTGAAATATATCTTTCATTTGCTTCCGCTGTGCATTTAAATATTGTGTTGTTTGACTATTATGTTGCTAACCACGTCACGATACTCCCCACCGGGCCCACAGGTGACACGTGGAATTCGGGGTGTGACAAAAAACAACCCACCTGGTACACCCACAACAACTTTCACTATTCATATAGTTTACAGCGTATACACAGTCCACGTTATTTGTATTAACAAAAGAAATGGTTTCTTAGCAACGTCCACGCACACATACACATACAACATAATCAAAGAAATAGAGAAGACCCATGGATGTATTGGTACAACGTCCACACCACTAAACACCCCAGCTCACCAGCAAACTAACGAACAAGGCGATTGAGAGGATGATGAACGGTGGACAACCAGTATGGACGAAATCAAGGAGACATTCAAACCTTATTTAAATTGATCATACTATCTCGTTCGACGTGGTTACTATGGTCCCCCGATTTAAAATAATTTGTCAATGACTTTCAGACAACCTTTTCTTCTTACCTTTAAGCATTTTAGTACATTTTTGGGCCATTTGGCCAGAAATCAAATGATCACTTTTTTATACAAAAAACTGAGAAGTCCATATTAAAAAATTAAATAAATAAACAAGCCTACTACTAAAGTAATAAAAAACAAACAAATAACTAAATGAAAAAAGAAACATGAGGTCCAGTTTGGTAATGATTTCCACTTCCATTATCTTGGTTACCAACTATTATATTCTTGGTTTTTATGTCAATTATGCAATTCATGAATTGATATATTAACGATACTACCACAATACTTAAATATATAAACCAAGTGAAACAAACCATGCAAACTGCAGGCCAACATCGATTACACCTTAACTTTAAGTTTCATTTATGATACTGATTTCCAGTTAATTTTATTCAGTCCTGGCTGATATGCTATATTTATTCTTTCATCCACCCATTGTTATGCATTTCAAGTTAATTTATCATAACTCACATGTTTCGTTTTGTAAGATAAGAGTGACATGTTGGGTTTTAACAAACTTCATGTTTAAAAGTCAACATTTATAATACATATCATAAATGAATATGATATCAGTCGGGATACCCGCCGCAACGCGCGGGCTTTCCCACTAATATGTGATGATGGAGAATTGTAGCAAGGAACGCCATTTTTGTCACATGTTTTTTCAGACATTTTACATTTTTATTAGCTATGCTTCAAAAGATATTATGGAGAAATTTGGTTTGGAATTTTTGTTGTTGTATATTGATTGTATATTTATTTTGACATAGGCTATTATGGTTGCATTTTGAATGTGCCCATTATCTGGTTAAGATTGTCCTTTTAATAGTCATTACATTAATTGCTCAAATTTATTTATTTACTTTTTTTTAAATGATCGTAATGTTTATTTATTTAGTCGGACTCTCTCTACTGCATACCTAAATTCAAATCCCCATTTTATTCACATAATATAAAACAATTCCTTGTTTAAAATCACTATATACACACCATTATTCTAATTTTTTCAATAGAACCCACACTATACAACTTTTTAATATGTAACAATAAAACTTGATTGTTTTAAAGGAAATAAACTCTCTTTAACCTTTTATACTTTTTAAATATAACTAAAAAGCTGTCTATGTCTTCGCGGGTCACAATCCATGAATATTTATTTTATACTGATGCTTACATTTTTGTTTTATTTTTATTTGTATCAACGTAATGACTCTTTCACCGACACTTACGTTTTGTTGGTTTTGGCCTAGTGGGCTCCCAAGAACTTTCTTTAGAGACTACCTGGCTACTCAGGTTAATATATAGTCGTGGGTTAACTTTGATATTTTGTATGATAATTTGCTTAAGATGTATAGATAAAAAAACCTAAATATACTTGCATATATCACAAAATGAACATACGTTGAACCTATAAGACTTCAAATTGTATTAAGAAAAAAAATTTGTTAAATGATGGGATTAAAGGGGTTTGATTAGGCGATTTTTGATTTCATGAGCTTCTAGGAGACCTTTGCAATGCTTGATTGGTAAGTATAGCCTTTCACGACTTTTTCTGATCAAGAGAAGTCAGAAATCGTGTACATGACCAAGTCTTGGTATGATCAACTTCTGTAATACTTCATACTTGATTTTTTTGTTTGAATTGATTTCTCTGGTGTTGTACTACAACAATATTCATGGTATCAATCGGCACCTGGACGAACAGAAGAATATGCGTTGCTTATAAGAAGTTGTTAGTGTTGGGTTTACTCGGGTTTGTTCACGGGTCATTGGTTTGGCACGTTAATGGGTCACGGTTCAGCTCGGGTAACACGTTGCGGTTCATGGCTGGAAGTTTAAGACTTGGTATTTCTAGTTTACTTAATAGTTTAATTAATAAGGATTTAGTATAAGGTTTGACCAAATCTTTAGCATGTGTACGTTGTATTTTGTTTGGGTAAAAGAGTGGTCACTTTTACCGGTTCTATAGGAGTAGTGGCTAGGTTTTAGGAGGTATTTTATTTATTCCATTGGATCTTGTAGGCTATAAAGCCATGTTCTTATCTCAATAGTAAATAACCCTTCTGCATATTATCTTTCAGCTTCCAATTCACTAGTATACATACTTACGTGAGAGTGTGATTGTGTGTGTATTGTGGGACCTGAACCAACAGTTAGCATATTCGTTAGAGAGTATTTCTTAGGCAAATTTGAATATGTAAGTGGTGAACTTGTGAGTATTAGGCCACCCGGGGCGCTCCGTTTTCACCAAAAGATCACGCGTGGAATGCCGTTATACACCACCGCCACTCTCGCTCCTCACGCGTGGAAAACTTAACGCGTGCTCGTGATCACGCGTGGAGAATGATGAATTTGAACGCTATTTTTGAATGTTGTGAGATATGAATGTTGTGAATTTGACTGTTTGGATTTAAAAAAAAAACTTAAACACTATATATATAACCCATATTTTAACCTTTTCAACCCACAAAAAACACCTACATTCTACCACTTTCTTGGGTAAAAATGGAATTTACAACGCATTCGTTTCCAATAGACACCGATAGCGATACGTCTTCCGACAATGATACGCTTGAATTTTTCGAGAAGGTGTATAACGAACTTGAAGCAACTTCGAGCCGTCCAAAGAAGAAAATGGTGGATAGTGATTGTATACATGCCAACGAAGTGATAAGGAAGGATTATTTTTGTGGAGAATCCGGTCTACAATGCTGAAACGTTTAAAGATGGGTTTCGTTTACTAAAAGATTTATTTTTAAAGATTGTTGGAGACATCGAAGCAAGCGAAGAATGGTTTCAACAACGTTATGACCGGGGGGGGGGGGGCAAACGAAGTTTCACACCGATACAAAAATGCACATCCGTTATTCGCCAACTAGCGACAGGTAACCCTCCCGATCAACATGATGAATACTTAGCTATGTCGGACATAATTTCATGCGAATGTTTACAATTCTTTTGTAACGCGATCATTAAATTGTATTCCAAAAAGTTTCTACGTAAACCAACGAGACACGGCATCACACGTATTTACGCCGCGCATGAAGCTAGATGACATTTTCCAGGGATGCTCGGTAGCATCGATTGTGCACATATCGAATGGAGAAATCGTCCAAGAGATTTGCGAGGGGCGTATGTTAGGGGTGACGTCAAAAGACCAACCATCATACTTGAAGCGGTGATGTCGAATGAATTATGGTTTTGGCATTAATATTTTGGTGTTCCTGGTTCAAACAACGACATCAATGTTTTGTACACATCGCCGTTGTTTCAAAGCGTAACAGATGGTACCGCACCCTTCTGTCCATTTTTTGTTAACGGGAGATATTGCAGATGAGGCTTTCTTCTTGTGGATGGTATCTACCCATCATGGTCTATTTTTGTGAAAGCTCCTACATTTCCTGTCGAGGTTAAAGAAAAGACGTTCAAGAGGTTGTAAGAAATGATATTGAGAGAGCTTTATGTGACAACTGTGATCTATAAACGATGTACGATATAAAAAAATATCAATTATCAATAAAACGATGTGTTTTGGTGTTAATATGTGTGTATTTGTGTTTGACGATTTTACGATTTGATTCTAGTTCGATTTCAAGCTTTAAATCGCTTTCTAGAAAGTTATACGCAAACTGATGCGTAAACGTGATCAGTTTAATGCAACAAACACTCCGGAACAGTGATATAGGCTTAACATACCTTAAATAACCTTTACATAACTTAGAAATAAGTTTTGGAGGGTTTGGTGTGTCGAAAACAAGTTTATTCGATCGCAGGGACTATTTATGTCAAACTGCGAAAGTATGCCGATTCGTACTGTAACGAACATCCCAGAACATGATCATAAGTTAAATATACCCTAAATATCCTTTACATAGCTTACAAATAGGCTTTGAGGGGTTCGGTATGCGAAAATAAACTTATTTGATCAACAGGGACTAAAAGCGTCAAAAAGTGCATAAGTTTGCATTTACGCGCATATCTTACGTTCTGAACATATCCGGACATCCAAAAATTTTTGTAATCATTAAAATATTTTATTTTAGTGATTGGAATGCAAAAATACCATTCGTCGTGAAATTTGGATAGTTTTCGCGTCCGTTCGTGTTTCGTCGTAATTAACCGAATAACGCAACCGTACGACCAAACGAACCGACATCCGAGATAATTTCAAGCATGTTTCAAGTCCCCTATGCTTTAAAATCATTCTAGAGCCCTGAAAATGGGTTAACGGGGTATAAACGCGTCGAAAATGGCTTAAACGTGCTGCAGGGACCATTTCTGTCAATTTTCGAAACTTTCTGGCTCTGGGAGGTGGTGGCATCGGGCGACAGGGGTACCCCCTTTGCCGTGGCGTGACGCGACGGGTGCTAGTTGACAGAAATCCTGTTTTCAGCAACCAGCTTGAATTTGAGGGTCTTGTGTGCAACTTTCTCAATAATTTGGACTAGTTTCATCAATTGTGGCATAAAACTAACCATTTTTTAGTACTAATGTTGGAAAAAGTGTGCTTTTGTCTTCCTTTTGTATTTTCAGGATTAAATGAGCTCAAAATAACAAAAGAAGCAAAAGGACATCAAAATCTAACATAAATACAAGAAAAGGAACAAGACGTGACATGCCCGACCCCACGACAGCATCTTCCCAAGCAAAACAAGAAGACAGAAGACTGAACACGCACCGTGCTCAGCCAGCACGGGGGCGTGCCCAAGTGTCAGCAGAAAAGACAAAGTGGTAGAAGCTTCTATTGCCCACCACGGGGCCGTGCTCAGCGGACACGGGGCCGTGCTCAGCGGACACGGGGCCGTGGTCAACTATAAGATTCGCACAATCCAGGAAAATCTTCATAGTACCAAGATTCTTCTGCACACGGGGTCGTGCTCAGCGGACACGGGGGCGTGGTCAACTAATAAGACAAACTGCATTAAATGAAGAAAGAGAAGGATGTGGACACGGGGCCGTGCCCGAGCTTCTGTTCAGCCTATAAATAGGAGTGCTTGGCTCAAGCTCAAACCATCCCTTGGCACACCACCTCTCTCACACTTCACCCACCACCCACCACCACCATAACACCATCATCCACCACCATCATCCATTGTCCATCGTAGAGTGTGTGAGTCGTCTCGGGATCCAAGATTGATCGTAAGAGTTCTTGACAATCAAGGCCATGTTTGCCTAAGTTTCTTACATCACTTGGTGAAGACAAAGTGTTTAGTGTAATACTTTTTATTTTTAGTCTTTTCGCACTTTTTACTTGGTTTTGTATTAATGACTTTAATAACTAGTTTCTTATGTTGAAGGTGATTCTTCCTTATCGTTTGTCCGTGGTGTCTTGAAATTATTTTACTGTCTATATAAAATAAAAGATTTTCACCATTCATATCTCCACGGTCTATATGGAGGTATGTTGGCTACCTGGTCGGGGGTTAAGGGAACGGTTTGGTAAAAGTCTTGCCATTTTTCAGTGTTTAGAGGTCCTGCAATGGACCTGGGTCAAATTTAGTAGGACCTCCTTCAATACTTAACGGTATTGGATGGCGGGGGTCCAAACTCTTTGATCCCCTCATAAGTTAACTACTATTAATACTATAACCCGGCTATTTAGGACTGTATCCCTGCGGACTCAGACTACTTAGTCGAGGGTAACGTCACCTTCAAAAGAGGGGCCTACCATAATTTGCATTAATAACTTAATTAATTAACTTTCAATAATCCACCCTTTTAGGATTGTATCCTTGCTGACTCAAACTACTGGGGTGAGGGTAACGTCACCTTCAAAAGAGGGGCCTGCTACAATAACTAAGATAATCTCTTAAAAAGTGCAAAAGTGCGGAAATAACCAAAGGTTACACTAGATACGAGTCGGAACCAAGTGATTCATCTTGTCTATCTGTTTTTCTTTTATTTTTATTTTCAGCATTTTTAGTTAGTTTTTATTTTTCTTAGCTTAAAACATTTTTCTAAACTTTTTGATTTGATTAGACGTTGAGGATAAACCGGTACTAAAAGCTCTTGTGTCCTTGGACGACCTCGGTATCTTACCAACACTATACTACGCTCACGATGGGTGCACTTGCCCACATGTGTGTCTAGTGTTAGTAAATATCGTGTTTTATAAATTTAAAACTTGACTAAAAAAGTGTTAAAGGGGCTTAAAATATACACCTAATATATATAACACTCGACACCCATCAAGTTTTTGGCGCCGTTGCCGGGGAACACAAGGATTTTAAGAAAGCTTAAAATCGACGGCCTATTCAGTTTTTCAAAACCTTTTTAAAACGCGCGCACATTTTTCTGCATTTTAGTTTAGTTTTGCATTTACAGTAACCTGTACACGGGGCCGTGTTCACTGAACACGGGGCCGTGCTGCACATTTTCATAAAAACACCCAGTAACAGTAGCTTGAACACGGGCCGTGCTCACTGAACACGCCCCCGTGCTCAACGAAATCAGTAAATTTAATTAAAACGCCCAGATACAGATCCTGAACACGGGGCCGTGCTCACTGAACACGGGGCCGTGTCCAGCCTCTGTTTCCGTTTTTATTTTTGTTTTCTGATCTCGAGACTTGGTTGTGGTCTGCTGAGTGATTCTTATGGATCAATACTCAGGAGGTTACAACTACACTTATGAGGAGGATGATTATAGGGGTAACTATTGCACTAATTGTAGTAATCCACACTCGGTTCAATATAATCACTCATATCAACCATCCAATTCATACACCTACTATAAGGAACCTAGGTACGAGCCATCGACTTCATACACATCCTATGAAGACCAAAGGTATGAACCTCCTCCCTCATACTCATATTTTGATGAACCAAGGTATGAGCCTTCATACTCATATTTTGAGGAACCAAGATATGAGCCACCACCTTCGTATGCTTATTATGAGGAACCATGGCGTGAACAACCCACCTCATATGGGTATTATGAAGAACAAAATTATGACCCTTATCCATCATATGCTTACAATGAAGAACAATGGTGTGAACCATCTACTTCATATGGGTATTATGAGGAACAAAGGATCGAACAACCGGATTCAAGCTTTGAAAATCCCGATTCTTTTTATATAACCGAAGTGACCGATAGGATATTAGAACACCTTAGAGTTATCGATCGCTATATAAAAGAATCTCGCGCAAGGGAAGAGGAGTCCCGCGCAAGAGAAGAATTAAAAAAGGAAGAGATAACCGAAAGTGTAAAAATGGAAGAACAAATATGTGAAGAACCGACACATGAGTTAAACAACGAAAAATGTGAGTCCGACAATGTTAAAATCCAAGAAGAGTCTAGTTTTGAAGAAATTAATCTCTTGTCACCTTCTTTTGAAAATCATTGTTTAGTACCCACTCATGATAAGTTTTTAAAAGAGTTAAACACTAACACTAAAATTGACGAAACGGTAAGTGTTAAGTTAACTAATGATCAAACCTCGCTAATAAAAGAAGACCCATTTGAAATTAACATTACACCGGTTCCATGTTTCTTTCAAAATTCGTTTATTAGTAATGTCACAATTGATAAATATCTTTGTGTTAACATAATGCCTAACTACATTTTCGAAAAATTAAGTATTAGTGATTTTTCTCCACTTCAAATACCCATTTTTCTATCCAATCGGAGAGTAATAAAATCAATCGGTGTAGTTGAGGATGTATTGGTTCAAACAAATCAAATGGTAATCCCGACCGACTTTGTCATCCTCGATGACGCTCCTCTAGTGTTGGGACGACCATTTGTAAAAACTCACGAAGCTTTGAAAAACCGGAAGTTCAACAATCTACCTCTTCAATTAGGGGCATTTAAAAGAAGTGTCGATCTTGAGCGGTCAATGAAATATCCATTCGGCAATAATGACCCCCTAATTGAAGATGAAGATGAACCACCCGATACAAGTGAAGAAATTGACCACTTTGTTGAAGAAGAGGTCGCCATAGAACAAACTTTTAAAGTTCTTGATCAAAATGAGCAACCGAAAAAGGAGTCTCCTAAAGACCCACCACTTGAGCTCAAAGAACTTCCAAAAGGTTTGGAATATGCTTTTCTAGACAAAGATGGTAATTTACCTGTAATTATTTCGTCTAAATTAGATAGCTTAGAAAAAGAAAAATTAATTAGTCTTTTGAAAAAACACAAAAACGCGATCGCTTGAAAACTAGTAGACATAAAAGGAATTAGCCCTTCCATGTGCACACACAAAATTTTAATGAATGATGACTACAAATCGGTAATACAACCACAACATCGAGTAAATCCAAATGTTCAAGAGGTGGTTAAAAACGAAGTCATCAAATTACTTGACGCCGGACTTATCTATCCTATCTACGATAGTCCTTGGGTGAGTCCCGTTCAAGTAGTTCCAAAGAAAGGAGGTATGACGGTAATAACCAACGAAAAAAATGAATTAATACCCACAAGAACCGTCACAGGATGAAGAGTATGTATAGATTATAGATGATTAAATGAAGCAACGAGAAAATATCACTTTCCTTTACCCTTCATTGATCAAATGTTAGAAAGATTATCCAGTCATAAATTTTACTGTTTCTTGGATGGTTTTTCAGGTTACTTTCAAATCCCGATAGCACCCGAAGACCAAGAAAAGACAACTTTCACATGTCCCTATGGAACTTTTGCTTATCGACGCATGCCGTTTGGTCTATGCAATGCCCCCGCAACATTCCAACGTTGCATGGTAGCCATTTTCCATGACATGATAGAAAAGACAATGGAAGTCTTCATGGACGACTTTTCTATCTTTGGGTATTCATACGACCAATGCCTCGATAACCTTGAACGAATGCTATCCCGATGTGAGGAAACTAACCTCGCCCTTAATTGGGAAAAATGCCATTTCATGGTAACGGAGGGAATAGTACTCGGTCACAAAATCTCAAGCGAAGGAATGGAGGTGGATCGAGCCAAAATAGATACCATTTCTAGATTACCACCCCCATCCTCCGTAAGAGCTATCAGAAGTTTCCTAGGGCATGCCGGATTCTATAGGCGGTTTATCAAAGACTTTTCTAAAATCTCAAGGCCTCTAACAAAATTACTTGAAAAAGATGCCCCTTTCATCTTTGACAAGGATTGCAATCAAGCATTTCTAACCCTAAAGGAAATGTTAGTCAATGCGCCTATCATGATAGCACCTGATTGGAAATTTCCTTTCGAAATCATGTGTGATGCGAGTGACTTTGCAGTTGGAGCTGTCTTGGGACAAAGAAAAGAAAAGCATTTCCACCCCATTTATTATGCTAGTAAAACACTTAATGATGCACAAGAAAATTACACAACAACTGAAAAAGAATTACTAGCTGTGGTATTTGCTTTTGATAAATTTCGCTCTTATCTTGTTCTTTCTAAAACTATAGTCTATACAGATCATGCAGCCATTCGATATCTCTTCAAAAAGCAGGACGCAAAACCACGTTTGATTCGGTGGATTCTACTCCTCCAAGAATTTGATATTGAAATCAAAGACAAAAGAGGAGCAAAAAATACCGCAGCAGATCATCTTTCGCGCTTAGAAGACCCAGCTTTGGAGGCAACCAGGGACGAGCAAATCAACGAAAAATTTCCAACTGAGTCCCTGGAAATGATGGAATACAAGGAAGAACCATGGTACGCCGACTATGCTAACTACCTAGCTAGCGGTATAGTCGCAAAAGGTTGGCCACATCATCAAAGAAAAAAATTATTTGCCAATGTGAAACACTATTTTTGGGAAGATCCATATCTTTTCAAAATGTGTGCCGACCAACTCGTCCGACGATGCGTAAATGGTAGCGAAGCACGACGAATTCTCCGCCATTGTCATGAAGGTCCATACGGAGGGCATCATGGTGCCGCTAGTACCGTACGAAAGGTATTTGATTCAGGATTTTATTGGCCAACTATTTACAAAGACGCCCAAAGTCTTGTCAAAACATGTGATGCTTGCCAAAGAACAGGTAATATTTCTTCCAAAAACGAAATGCCACAAAATGGCATTCTTGTTTGTGAAATTTTTGATGTGTGGGGACTCGACTTTATGGGACCTTTCCCACCGTCGAAAGGAAACAAATATATACTTGTGGCAGTAGACTACTTGTCTAAATGGGCCGAGGCCGAGGCACTTCCAACAAATGATGGAAGAGTTGTGGTAAAATTTCTGAAGAAATTATTCTCTCGTTTTGGCACACCTAAAGCATTAATAAGTGATAGAGGTACCCATTTTTGCAATCAACAACTTGAAATTTTTTTAACAAGGTATGGGGTCTATCACCGGGTCTCAACAGCCTATCACCCTCAAACAAACGGACAAGCCGAAGTGACTAATAGAGGTTTAAAACGAATACTCGAAAAAACCGTAGGGATAAATAAAAAGGAATGGGCAGATAAATTAGATGATGCTTTATGGGCTTTTCGAACTGCTTATAAAACAACAATAGGTACAACCCCATATAAGCTAGTCTATGGAAAAAGTTGTCACTTGCCAGTAGAAATTGCACACAAAGCCTACTGGGCAATTAAAAATGTAAACTTAGATTTAGAATTTGCTGGTAAAAATCGATTTTGTCAATTAAATGAATTAGACGAGCTTAGGAATTATGCATACTCAAACTCCGAAATTTATAAGGAAAGAATGAAAAATTTGCATGACAAACATATTAAACCTAATGAATTTCGAATAGGAGATCTAGTTCTTTTGTTTAATTCACGTCTTCGATTATTTCCTGGTAAACTAAAGTCTAGGTGGTCAGGACCTTTTTCTATCACCCATATTTTCCCACACGGTGCAGTAGAAATTAAATCTCGAAATGGGCCTCCATTCAAAGTCAATGGCCAACGGCTGAAACTCTATCAAGGATTCATTGAGGATGAAGAGGAAGAGATCTCGCTTCAAACGATTGAAGAATAAAACCATCATCATACCTGGTAAGTTACGAACGATCGGGACGATGTCTAAAGCGGTAAGTTTTCTAACCAAAGCTTATGGGAAACAAAGGGCACTCACACGAGCACTGAAAAAAAAAACTGTGCTCAGCACGGGGCCGTGTTCGCACTGCAGACGGGATATATCCCCTTTTTCATAACAGTTACAACATTCCACACGCCCCGTTTCCCCGAAAAAGCTCTGGTTCCAGGCGATTTTCCACAGATTTTCAACGTCTCCTTTTGTTCTAACAAAGTCAAGGTATGATTCTTACATCTTTAGTAGTTAGATTAGTTGCTTGCATGTAGTTAAAACACCAAAAATTTGGGGAAAAATCTAGGGTTCTTGAAGTTCATCCGGATCGAACCTCAAATTTTTGTTTAGATCTGTTTGCATTTAGTTAGATTTGTATTATGGAAAGTAAATCCACTTGTATTGATCATAGATTCACCCGATTTCTCATGAAAACCCCAAACCCATGTTTTTGAACCGAAAAAGATAAAATTGATAGGGTAAACGGGTTATTTTGGGAAAAACGGCACTTAGGGTTTTATTTTCGGGGGAAACCGCACATATTGGACCAAAAATTTTCAAGTTCTCGAAACCGGGTCGAAAAATGGAATTTTTGAGTAACAGACGCCTGGACACGGGGTCGTGTCCGCTGAACAGGGGGTCGTGTCCAGCCCACTGTTTGCAGTTTTGTCCGAAAATACTTCTGTTTCGTGGTAACTTTTGGTATATTCTTTTAGATGGCTAGGAAGTTCACAAGATTTAACGCCAATGAGCTCGATGCTAGGGCTAGATACGAGATACTTCAAACAAGGCCGGAGGAATACCCAAGGCAAGGATGCACGGAACTATTAACTATGGTGAATCAAATCGACCGTTTCAACAACCTTGTCACAGGACCTCTAAGAGTTGCTTTAACAACTCGACTCCGTTCCGTCCACGAATGCACTTTGGAATTCTATAGCACCTTCACATTCAATTCAAGGTGCGACCCATTCGACAATGATGGGGTAGCGTTCCGATGTGGCGGAACTAGGTATTCGATCTCTATGGCACAATTTGGATCGATTTTCGGGTTGTATGCGGAAGAGGATGGGGGAAACGAGGAAAATACCAGAGGGATGCGAGAGATAGGTGAAAACGATCGCCAAGCTGCGTGGGCTCAGATTGGTGAAGGGTACTACAATCCGAGTATCACTAAGAGCACGAAGTTGAGGGATCCGCTCTACCGATACATCCATAGGCTCCTCGGCTACTCTCTTAGTCAGAGACACGACAGCAGTGGCGTCGTTGGGTTAAGAGATTTGGTTGTCCTCCACTGCATCCATAACCGTAGGCCCCTTGATGTCCCGTTCCTCATGCTCCGAAACATGCATCATAACCGCCTTGCTACTGCACCAACCCCTATCTTCTTTGGGGGATGGGTTTACCGTCTCTTCAAGCACTTCACCAACATACCTAGGTCATTCGAAAGGAGCCCATGTTCGGGTAGGGTAGATATACACATTTGCCGCTCAATGAACCTAATTTATGAGGCTGAAGACGGGACGATAAGCTTTCAAAGGATGCAAGGTCATGCATGGAACCCGCAAGAAGCACTTGTCCTCCACGCTCCACAACATCATCAGTACCAATACCAGCCCCATGGTGATCCGGGCCAGTCCTCCTCCTCAGGAGGCGGTTTTCCTAACTTTCAAAGTTTGCATGATTTGTTGCAGGAAAACCTCATGTGCACCAGGAACACCTACAATATGGCAAGCAACACGTACAACCGGGTTGGGGCGATCGAGAGAAACATATCCGATATCCAAGATGATATCGGTAACATCCGGGAGTACATAGAGGGGCATGGTGGAGATGATGATGATGATGATAAGGATGAAGACATGGACTAGGCGGGTGGAGCAGAGGAAGAAGCGGTTGGTTGATGATTCCCCAGGTTAACCTTTTCCATCTTGAACAATTTAAGGCCTGCGTGCCAAGTGTTGAACAATCTACTTTCCCTAACTTCTTTTATTTTCTGCATTTATTTTTCTTTTAACCTTGTTGACATGGATGTTGAACTTGGTAAAATTAGGATGTTTGCTATGGTGTGGTATGGTGTTTATTGATTAAGCAGGTACATACGAGGCTTAGAGTACTAAGCATTAGTACTACTAAAGCCGGGACAGGAAAACCGAAGAAAGAAACCTGTTTTTCAACCTTGCAGCTTGTCCACACGGGGCCGTGTCCAGCCAACACGCCCCCGTGCCCACTCCCCTGAACCTGTTGTTTGTTTTAATTCTGCAGACTTTGACAGACACGGGGACGTGTCCACCCAACACGCCCCCGTGTCCACCTTCTGTAAGTTTTCGTTACTGGCATCTGAACACGGGGTCGTGCCCACCAGGCACGGGGCCGTGTCCAGTGCCCAGTAACACCAAATTTTTGCTTTTTCACACCTTTTTACACATTCAATAAAAATTTATTTTTGGGACACATTGAGGACAATGTGTAATTTAAGTGTGGGGGGGGGGGGGGGATGCTAAAACCTTGAATCTTGCAAGTCTAAATAGAAGCCTTACACAAAACTCTATTGGAACCGCTAATCACCCCAAATTTTTTCAAAAATTGCTTTTCATTTTTTTTACTTGTCTAGGTTTAACTTGGGAATTTCAAATTCTAAAAAGGTTATATTTTTACAAATTTACAACCGATAGCGTCGTGATAAAAAGAACCAACATAAGAAAATTATGAAAAGGCATGACAAGCTTAGTTAAAATTTGATTATATATACTTGATCACATAAAAACTCATTCCCACAAAAGTGAGTTTTGAGCCTTTATTGAACATACAATTACATATCATTAAACTAAATGCTCATTTTTCGTTTCTTGTGTGAATAGCCGCTTGGTTCTTAGGACTCTAGAACTTGCCACGACAATACATTCCCGGTCCTTACCAACTTAAACCCGAGTAAGTAAATGATGGAGGCATTAGGACTAACCCTTTTTATTCTACACCATTATTTTTCTTTTTTTTACCACCTACCCAAAAATCTCCATAGTTAGCCCCTTTGAGCCTAAACCTTTTCATTTCATAACCCAAACAAACACCCTTTTACCCACCAAAACCTTTTTCATTTTTAACCCTTTGTTTTAGTAACCAGCTCGGTTTCTCACTTGACTTTCAAAAAAAAAAAAAGGTGATTATGAAGCAAAAGCAAATAAACAAACAAGTTTATCAAAAAATGACTTTGTTTGAAAAATAGCTTCATAAAAATAAAAGTTGAAAAATAGAAAGTCTTACGAAAACCGACGCTTGTTACGCTTTTCGCCCTTTTCTACTAACCACTAACCCAACCACCTACCTTTAACCCAAGCCTAACCCTTCACCCAAAAAGTCCTCTTGATATTTACAAAGGTATATAGTTAAAAAGGAGGAGGATTATTGCTTGGCAAGCTTATGGTAGAAGTAAGTTCCATGCCGCTCTCGAGTGATCCACTAACATACATCTTCGGCCGAGTGTTGAGTGATCCCCGTGAGGTATGTGAACTTGTATATAAATGGAGTTTTAAAGAGGCATGTTATGCCCAAATAAGTAATTTATCTTATGAAAAGTTTTAAATAAATCATGACGAATAGGATTGTAAATAAATAAAAATAAAACTTAATAAAGAATCTTGGAAATCCCGACACTCTACGACAAGCCCAAAAAAACCTTCTTCTCTACCCATTCCATTTGGGAGTGTAAAGCCACATTATAAAGAGTTTTGCTTGAGGACAAGCAAAGATTCAAGTGTGGGGGTATTTGATGTGTGCAAAATGCAACATATAAATTTCATCAATTGTGGCATAAAACTAACCCTTTTTTAGTACTAATGTTGGAAAAAGTGTGCTTTTGTCTTCCTTTTGTATTTTCAGGATTAAATGAGCTCAAATTAACAAAAGAAGCAAAAAAGACATCAAAATCTAACATAAATACAAGAAAAGGAACAAGACGTGACATGCCCGACCCCACGAAAGCATCTTCCCAAGCAAAACAAGAAGACAGAAGACTGAACACGCCCCGTGCTCAGCCAGCACGGGGGCGTGCCCAAGTGTCAGCAGAAAAGACAAAGTGGTAGAAGCTTCTATTGCCCACCACGGGGTCGTGCTCAGCGGACACAGGGCCGTGGTCAACTATAAGATTCGCACAATCCAGGAAAATCTTCATAGTACAAAGATTCTTCTGCACACGGGGTCGTGCTCAGCGGACACGGGGGCGTGGTCAACTAATAAGACAAGCTGCATTAAATGAAGAAAGAGAAGGATGTGGACACGGGGCCGTGCCCACTGGACACGGGGCCGTGCCCACTGGACACGGGGCCTTGACCGAGCTTCTGTTCAGCCTATAAATAGGAGTGCTTGGCTCAAGCTCAAACCATCCCTTGGCACACCACCTCTCTCACACTTCACCCACCACCCACCACCACCATAAGACCATCATCCACCACCATCATCCATTGTCCATCGTAGAGTGTGTGAGTCGTCTCGGGATCCAAGATTGATCGTAAGAGTTCTTGACAATCAAGGCCATGTTTGCCTAAGTCTCTTACATCACTTGGTGAAGACAAAGTGTTTAGTGTAATACTTTTTATTTTTAATCTTTTCGCACTTTTTACTTGGTTTTGTATTAATGACTTTAATAACTAGCTTCTTATGTTGAAGGTGATTCTTCCTTATCGTTTGTCCGTGGTGTCTTGAAATTATTTTACTGTCTATATAAAATAAAAGATTTTCACCATTCATATCTCCACGGTCTATATGGATGTATGTTGGCTACCTGGTCGGGGGTTAAGGGAACGGTTTGGTAAGAGTCTTGCCATTGTTCAGCGTTTAGAGGTCCTGCAATGGACCTGGGTCAAATTTAGTAGGACCTCCTTCAATACTTAACGGTATTGGATGGCGGGTGATGTGTGCTAAACAGACTATTAAAAACAAACTAAATTAGACTCTCTATTCTAGACACTATAAAGCTTTAATTCTAGACTCGACCTAAAACCACACAATCGGCAAGTGTACCGATCAATGTAGTATAACCTAGGAAGTCCGGATATCGAACCACGAGACTCTATAAATCACGTAAACTAGACTCTGACAAGACGCTGACAGACACGACTAAGACTTGTTTAATTGTTTTTTTTGGGGGGGGGGGGTTACTGAAAACTAAGGAAATCTATATTAGACTACTAAATTAACTAAAAATAGACTAAAAACGAATAAAGACTGAAGACTTTTCTTATATGAGACCGGGACCACCTAGACAAGAATCCTGGATTGTTTTTAAGAGATTACCGATTAAGTTAAATGCATGAGTTATGGAACCGGGATCTTAAAATACTAAACCTATTAAGAACCAACGAGGCCCCTCGACCCTTCTCAAGGAAAAACCTGTGGAGCTACCTAGGCCGTTAATTCTACCGGTTATTAGACGCCTTCCCAGTTGTCTAATTATTGTGTAAGTACCCTAATATTGACCTATTCTTTCCCAATCCTAGATCGAGGGTAGTTTGAAGTAATTAATTTGACTTGATAGACTAATAAGACCGACAGGTAAACCAAGACATAACCTTTCCCAAGGCCTATCTAAAGCAATTCGCCGGGTAAGACCTACCAATAGCCCCTCACTTCCCAGGTATTAGGACTAGTAGAACACTAAGACTTAGTAAATTATTACCACTTACTTCTAGGGGTTATTGCGCAATTATCCCTAAAGAGTTAAGGTTTTCTAACGTGATATAGACACTCACCGAAACCCTAAACCCTAATATGACTCTACGTTGTGATATAGACCGTCACTAAGAATCATATGAAGCAAGTAATAACAATAAACAAATTCAAAGTACGAATACACATCAAACCATTAAATCAACCCTCTTACTAAACACAATCACCCATAACAATCATGCAATTACAAAACCGGTAAAAACTTTATATTAATCCATTCATCAAGTCTAGGTGGTTTATGAAATTAGCCAAGCATCTCAGTAAATGAAAACAAAACAAAGATGTCTAAAACAGAATTCATTGTAACAAAGTTCCAAGAAAGTAATCGACAAAACAAGGGATTAGAAAACCCGATAGATTCTTCGATTCTTCAACTTCGACTCGTACCAATGATTCCTATGTCTTGTAATCTCCAATTGCTTGCCAAGAATGCTCCAAGATTGCTCCAAGAAGTCACAATTTCATAATTAGGGTTTCAATTTAGTTTCTTGGGAATTATCTAAACCAAACCCTAGCTGGAACAATGTTTTCTCGATTTTTAACCCCTCGCGCGACGCCTAGGGGGGTGTCGCGTCGCGCGGCGCCTCCAAGGTGAGATTTTCTTGAATTTTTTATTTAAATTAATTTCCAGCTTCTCCGACGCGCGTACGAATCCCGTTTTTCTTCCGAACTGCTCATTTTGACTCGTTTTTCATCACTTTAAGCTACGGGACCTGAAATCAAAGCTTAACGTCAGCAGTATCATAATTCTAACCTAAAACAGACTCGAAACGACTGAAAACTGACCAAAATATACACTATAAACATATGTACTTTACAGTACATCAGCGGGGGTCCAAACTCTTTGATCCCCTCATAAGTTAAGTACTATTAATACTATAACCAGGCTATTTAGGACTGTATCCCTGCTGACTCAGACTACTTACTCGAGGGTAACGTCACCTTCAAAAGAGGGGCCTACCATAATTTGCATTAATAACTTAATTAATTATCTTTCAATAATCCACCCTTTTAGGATTGTATCCTTGCTGACTCAAACTACTGGGGTGAGGGTAACGTCACCTTCAAAAGAGGGGCCTGCTACAATAACTAAGATAATCTTTTAAAAAGTGCAAAAGTGCGGAAATAACCAAAGGTTACACTAGATACGAGTCGGAACCAAGTGATTCATCTTGTCTATCTGTTTTTCTTTTATTTTTATTTTCAGCATTTTTAGTTAGTTTTTATTTTTCTTAGCTTAAAACATTTTTCTAAACTTTTTGATTTAATTAGACGTTGAGGATAAACCGGTACTAAAAGCTCTTGTGTCCTTGGACGACCTCGGTATCTTACCAACACTATACTACGCTCACGATGGGTGCACTTGCCCATATGTGTGTCTAGTGTTAGTAAATATCGTGTTTTATAAATTTAAAACTTGACTAAAAAAGTGTTAAAGGGGCTTAAAATATACACCTAATATATATAACACTCGACACCCGTCACTAAACCATGTTCCACAAGTGTATGGTTAGGATTGAACCTTGATTCTTGCAAAAACACTTGTCAAGATCCTAAGAATCCAAGCTTACTATAAATAGAAGTGGGTTCTTCACTTTATTCCTCACACTTGATTCTAAATCTGCTCTAAGTTGGAGTTTTATACTTCATCCCTGAACAATTTGAATAAAATCTTCGTTGCTTGGACCTTTTTAAGCTTCTTTCATGCTTTTATGCATTTCAAACATGAAAGTCTTTCTGCTTTGACCATGATTTGGTCAGTACAAAGTTCGTTCGAACTTTGCAACGTGAGCGTAATCACGATGGTTATAGTTCCTTGTGACTATACCTACTGATTACCACGTTGATTAGTCTAAGTGACGAGTCAACGTTTCGGTCAAAATACGTGTTTATGCGTATTTTGCGACGAAGCTATTTTCGGGTATCAAAACACTTTGTTTTGATATCAAACCTATTTTCCAACTTAGTTGAACACGTTTTAACAAGTTTAACTCATCACTTTTAGTCTAGTGCTTGTTTAGGGTCGTAAGTCAAGCGGTCTTGACAACCGCTTAGACTTTCGAACCCGACCCGTTTGGTCGATCGTTAGGATCCGACCAAGCATATTTTGTGACCATAGTTGTATAGGGAATAACCTTCTGAGGTTATACCTTATGGTCACTTAGTTTAATTAGTTGTTATGATAGGTAGTTTATATACCTTAGAAAAATGACCAAAATGCCCTTTTCATGCATAATTTGTATTTAAGCATATGTAACTTAACTTTTGTCACTAAAACTGATTATGCAACATATTTAAACATGTTAGGGCATATAATACTTGTCATAGGACTAGTTAGGCGTCTCAAACGCGCATTCGTGCGAACGAAGCGTTAAAGTAGCATAAGCTACCTTAATGGGTCGTAACGGGTCGTAAGCACTTAGGATAGGTTCCGATTTAGAATGTAGGCTTTGTTAAACCATATTTCATGAATTCCAATACTCATTTGGTTTACGAGACCTCATTCTACCCGATCTCCCGATTTAAGTGTCGATTTATTAACTTAGCGATCCGATTACTAGGTACTACTTGATTTCCTTGGTTTTCTCGAGCTTTCCTAAAGTTCATTTAATCAAGGATACTTTGCACTTCGATGTGAGTACATAGTTCCCCTATTTTACTGTTTTCAATTGTTTTGGGGTGATTCATATGTGTTAAACGATTTCAATGATTTCAAACGATGATTTCAAAAACGAATACTATGGTTTATATTAAACATAACGATTTCGATAATGTGAACGAACTTGTTGGACGTATTTACATAACGAATGACATTCATTAATTTTGGCCGAACCGACCAGTATTAGGTTATGGTACCATAGGATCTGACAAATCCCGTTATCCGACTGCACCCATGGTTATGTATGGGGGTTATGTGGGTAACGACTGAACCTGATGATTGTTAACTTACCATTTGGTGGTTTGTTAATACGAGTTGAACGATGGACGAGTTACGAAGGTTTGAATGTTATAAACGAGACGACCAAAAGTTGGTTTTCACAATTAAAACGAGAACGATCTGAACGATTGAACGATTTGAACAATTAGAACGATTTGAACAAGTTAAACGAATTGGACGAAAGATTGGTTTTTGGGTAGTGTTTAGATAACAGGACGAGTATAATGTGATAAAATCATGGTAGATACGCCGTTGGTACTTCTTATATATAAGTGTTTTTATCATATTATATTCCGTGGCGTTATTTAGTTCACTTGGACGAATGATTTCAAAACGATAACGATTAACGATGTTTTCTAAACGATATAAACCATACGAGTTTTATTACGAGAACGATTTACAATTTGGTTTAGATAAACAAATGTTTTGGGTTAAGATTCATGGCTTCGAGGTTTTATAAACTATAACCAATCTATTTTGACTTGGTTATTCATCTTACAATACAAACGTTTTACAAAACAAGATTTTCAAATAACAACTCATGTAGTTGTACGAGTTTTTGCAACATGTATACAAGCCATGAATCTGATACTCTCACAAAACCTGTGTACTTGCCGGCATTTCTTTGCTGACTTTATTTTTACATATGTTTTAGGTGGTGTTGAATGATGTTGATTGCAACTAGGATGCATGCTCACTTAGGACTGGACAAGGCCTTAGTGACTTAATAACGATGATAGTTTATGTTTAACTTGTTTGTTTTAACTTTAAGACAATGTAAATGGTTAATAATTCAATAAAACGAAACTTTTGAATCCATGGTTGTGAAACAATAATTCTGTCGCTCCACTCCCCGACGTTTCCGCCGCGGTTTTCGTTGTTTTAACGCGGTCGGGGTGTGACAGAAGAGTTGGTATCAGAGCCAATGGTTATAGGGAATTTGGTTATTAGTAATACTTTGACCTAGACTATAACTTTTCTAGGACCCTAAAACGAGTTTCTTGCGTTTAGATTCTAAAACAAAATCATCACCTATCTTTAGGTGATAACCATAACAACAACACAATAACTAATCCGATTTGAAAACCAATCATCTCTCCATAGATGATTTATTATAAGGTTTTGAACCTTCAAAATTTTCAAAATATCATCAAAGTTTGGGTCTTATAATGTGAACACGTGCAATCTGGAAGGGTGGATGCCTGTATCTTGAGTTTTCTGTCTAAGGCTAGAGTGTTCGTACAAATCCATATAATCGAACCAGTCACTCTTACCTGGGAACTCTTGGGATGAGTGTCCACTTATAGGCTAAAGCATGTCTTCGCGATACATTATATTGACCCATTTACTTTGATTAGTCACTATGTATCATTTGTTTGATCGAGGTAACGAACGAAGGATCACATTCACTGTGTTTTGTCGATGTTTTCAATACCTCTTTCGTTTACCCAATTATCAATCTCACTCGTTTCTCATGTTTCCTTGTTCTTTTTAGAATATGCCTCCTCGACGAGATGCACAACCTCAAACTATCGCCGAACTTGCAGCTATTATCACTCAGCAGATCGCTGCTATGATTCCGAACCTAATCACTCAGATTAATCAAGCGAACAACAATAACAACAACAATGCTCAGTGTAGTTTCAAAACTTTCAATTCGGCTAAACCACTAAAGTTTTTTGGGTCTCAAGGAGCAACTGCGCTCCTACAATGGTTTGAGAGTCTGGAAAGCACGTTCAGACATGTTCAGTGTCCGAATGAACGAAAGGTTGAGTTTGCATCCAGTGTTTTCGAGAAGCGTGCTCTTTCATGGTGGAACGGTGTGATACATGATAGGGGTGCCGATGTGGCGATGGCACAAACTTGGGAAGAGCTTCGGGCTCTCATAATAAAAGAGTTCTGTCCTCGTCACGAGATAAGGGCTTTGGAACGAGAATTCGATGATCTGAAATAAGATGGGGGAGAACACCGTGCTTTTACGGATCGTTATGAGGAACTAAGTTTGTTGTGTCCTACTATGGTTACCCCGTTGGAGAAAGCGATCGAGAGGTATATCGATGGTCTGCCCGATACTGTGCAAGATATTTGTCACTGGTACTAATCCTACCACTGTGCGTCAGGCTATCGAATTGGCTGCAACTCTGACTGAGTCTCAAGTCAGAAAAGGTAAACTGACCCGCAAGGGTGACAAGAAGTAGTCGACCGACACTGTTCAAGACAAGGGTAAGGGTAAGAAGAAGGGCGAGTCATCAAGGAGATCGAGGAAGTGAAAGGCTTCTCAAAATTTTGCCGTTACTGCACAGAACGCTCAGAATTTACCAGCACAACCTCCTGCCAAGAAACAGTATGCTGGTACCGCACCTCACTGTACTCGGTGCAATGGTCATCACGCTACCCAACAGGCTTGTAAACAGTGTACTACTTGTGGTAAGCTTGGGCATACAACTAATATTTTTCGTTTGGGTCAAAATCAAGTTGCTCAGAATCCAGCACACGCTCAGGGAAACGCTGCTAGATTCCCACCTGGTTTGTGTTATAATTACGGAGAGATGGGTCACTTCTGCAACAACTACCCGAAATTGGTCAACGCGAATGCAAATCCCGCTCGTGGACGAGCGTACAACTTGAACGCTAATGAGGCTCGTGCCGACAACGAAGTTGTTAACGGTACGTTCCTTGTTAACCATCAACCTGCATCTGTTCTTTTCGATTCTGGTGCCGATAGAAGTTTTGGATCGTTATCATTTGAGCCTTTACTTGCGATGCCTAGATCTTAACTGAGGAAACCTTTATCTGACGAAGTTGCTACTGGTAAACCTCTCATGCTCGATTCCGTTATTCGCGATTGTCAATTGAACCTCGATAACCATCTTTTTCCTATTAATCTCATATCGATGCAACTTGGAAGTTTCGACATTATCGTAGGGATGGATTGGTTAACTAAGTTTCATGCTGAGGTGGTTTGTTTCGATAAGATTGTTCGTATTCCTCTTTTGTCTGGCGAAGTTCTAGAAGTTCGTCGCGAGAAACCATCTAGAGGTTTGAAACTCATGTCGTGTACGAAGGCCCAAAGTTATTTACGAAAAGGATATGTTGCCTTTCTGGCACATGTCACCGAGGAGAAAGGCAAGAGCAAGTGTATTCAAGATATTCCGATTGTTCGAGATTATCCAGAGGTGTTTCCTGATGAACTGCCTGGTTTGCCTCCAGTTCGTCAAGTCGAGTTTCATATTGATCTTGTACCCAATGCTAACCCGATTGCTAAAGCACCTTATCGTCTTGCACCGTCGAAGATGCAAGAATTATCAAAACAGCTCCAAGAGTTATCTGATAAAGGATTCATCCATCCGAGCTTTTCACCTTGGGGCGCTCCAGTCTTGTTTGTGAAAAAGAAAGATGGATCTTTTAGAATGTGTATCGATTATCGTGAGCTTAAGAAGCTTACCATCAAGAATCGATATCCCCTACCACGACTTGATGATCTTTTTGATCAGCTGCAAGGTGCTACATGTTTTTCCAAGATCGATCTGTGTTCTGGGTATCATCAGCTTCGTGTTCTCGAAGAAGATATTCCCAAAACTGCTTTCCGTACGAGATATGGTCATTACGAGTTCACTGTCAAGCCTTTTGGTTTGACGAATGCCCCAGCTATTTTTATGGACTTAATGAATAGGGTTTGTAAACCTTATTTAGACAAGTTCATCATTGTGTTCATTGACGACATCCTCATTTATTCAAAGTCTCGAGCCGATCACGAACAACACCTTCGTCTAACACTGGAACTCCTGAAGAAGGAACAACTTTTTGCTAAATTCTCCAAGTGTGAATTCTGGCTTAAGGAAGTTCAATTCTTGGGTCATATTGTTAACAAGCAGGGTATTCATGTGGATCCTTCCAAAATTGCTGCAATTAAGGATTGGAACACACCTTCAACACCCACATAAGTTCGTTCTTTTCTTGGTCTTGCTGGTTACTATCGTCGATTTATTTCGAACTTCTCAAAGATCGCGGTTCCTCTTACTGCTTTGACTCAAAAGAATAGGCCTTTTGAGTGGGGACCCAAACAAGAGGAAGCTTTCCAAACACTGAAACAGAAACTCTGTGATGCTCCTATTTTATCTTTACCCGAAGGAAACGATGATTTTGTTGTCTATTGTGACGCGTCGAATCTAGGCCTTGGTTGTGTTCTCATGCAACGAGGTAAAGTTAAAGCTTATGCGTCAAGACAATTGAAAGTTCACGATAAGAACTACACGACTCATGATCTTGAGTTAGGAGCTGTGGTTTTTGCACTCAAAATCTGGAGACACTATCTCTATGGCATGAAATGTGTGGTTTTCACTGACCACAAAAGTCTCCAGCCCATTCTTAATCAGAAGGAGCTGAACATGAGGCAACGACGCTGGGTTGAACTCTTGAACGATTACGACTGCGAAATTCGCTACCATCCTGGTAAGGCGAATGTTGTAGCCGATGCGCTAAGTCGAAAGGAACGAGCCAAGCTTCATTTTGTTCGCACTCTATCCGATATTCAAACTCGTGTCTCTCGAGCTCAACATACTTGTGTTTCACAAAATTTGATGGGTAAGGAATTACCACGTCAACTTGAGCTTAAACTCGAAATGAAAGACGATGGGTTACTCTATTTCAAGAATCGTTTGTGGATTCCGAAACAAGATGATCTTCGCACTTTAGTGATGGACGAATCTCATAAGTCTCGATATTCTATCCACCCTGGTGCTGACAAATTGTACAAGGATCTTCGTACTCAGTACTGGTGGCCTGGTATGAAAAAGGATGTTGCCTTGTATGTATCGAAATGCCTAACTTGTCTCAAAGTCAAGGCTGAACATCAATGACCTTCTGGTTTGCTTGTACAACCAGAGATACCGGTATAGAAGTGGGAGAACATTGCGATGGATCTCATCACTAAGTTACCACGTACATCTAGAGGTTACGATGCTATTTGGGTAGTCATTGATCGATTAACGAAGTCAGCTCACTTTATACCGATTCGCGAGGATCTATCTGCTGATAAACTTGCCAAGATTTATGTTGATGAGATTGTATCTCGACATGGTGTTCCTTTGGATATCATATCTGATCGTGATACTCGATTTTCATCTCACTTTTGGAAGACCATGCAATCTGCTATGGGAACCCGACTAAATCTATGCACTGCTTATCATCCCTAAACAGATGGACAATCCAAGAGAACGATACAAACATTGGAGGATATGCTTAGAGCATGCGTGATAGATTTTGGTGGTAATTGGGATTCTCATCTACCGTTGATCGAGTTCTCTTAATACAACAATTATCATGCTAGCATTAATATGGCACTATTTGAAGCTTTATACGGTCAAAAATGTCGTTCACCTGTCTGTTGGAATGAGATCGGTGAAGCTCAGCTTACTGGACCTGACCTCATTCTGGAAACAACAGATAAAATCAAGAAAATTCACGATTATCTTCTGACAGCTGGAAGCCGTCAAAAGAGTTATGCGGATATGCGACGCAAGCCCTTGGAATTTCAAGTCGGAGACCGTGTCCTACTCAAGGTATCCCCTTCGAAGGGAGTGGTGAGATTTGGAAAGAAAGGAAAACTTGCACCACGATATGTTGGACCATTTAAGATTGTTGAAAGAATTGGAAAGGTTGCCTATCGACTAGAGCTACTTCCTGAACTTGGGAATATTCACCCAACATTCCACGTGTCCAATCTACGAAAGTGTTTAGCCGATACTGATCTTCATATCCAACTCGACGAAATTCAAGTTGATGAAACGATGCACTTTGTCGAGAAACCTGTGGAGATAATGGACCGTGCAGTCAAGCAATTGAAGAACAAGCGAATACGATTCGTCAAAGTTTGCTGGGAGTCCAAACGTGGCCCAGAGTTTACTTGTGAATGTGAGGACCAAATGAAAGCAAAATATCCGCATTTGTTTTCACAAGTTTCCTCTAGTTAAAATTTCGGGACGAAATTTCCTAAAGTAGGGGAGACTGTGACAACTGTGATCTGTAAACGATGTACGATATAAAACAATATCAATTATCAATAAAACGATGTGTTTTGGTGTTAATATGTGTGTATTTGTGTTTGACAATTTTACGATTTGATTCTAGTTCGAATTCAAGCTTTAAATCGCTTTCTGGAAAGTTATACCCAAACAGATGCGTAAACGTAATCAGTTTAATGCGACAAACATTTCGGAACAGTGACATAGTCTTAACATACCTTAAATAACCTTTACATAACTTAGAAATAAGTTTTGGAGGGTTTGGTGTCGAAAACAAGTTTATTCGATCGCAGGGACTATTTGTGTCAAACTGCGAAAGTATGCCGATTCGTACAGTAACGAACATTCCGGAACATGATCATAAGTTAAACATACCCTAAATATCCTTTACATAGCTTACAAATAGGCTTTGAGGGGTTCGGTATGCGAAAATAAACTTATTTGATCAACAGGGACTATAAGCGTCAAAAAGTGAATAAGTTTCATTTACGCGCATATCTTACGTTCTGAACATATCCGGACATCCAAAATTTTTTGCAATCATTAAAATATTTTATTTTAGTGACTGGAATGCAAAAATACCATTCGTCGTGAAATTTGGATCGTTTTCGCGTCCGTTCGTGTTTCGTCGTAATTAACCGAATAACGCAACCGTACGACCAAACGAACCGACATTTGAGATAATTTCAAGCATGTTTCAAGTCCCCTATGCTTTAACAACATTTTAGAGCCTTGAAAATGGGTTAACGGGGTTTACACGCGTCGAAAATGGCTTAAACGTGCTGCCGGGACCATTTCTGTCAATTTTCAAAACTTTCTGGCTCTGGGAGGTGATGGCGTCGCGCGGTAGGGGTACCCCCTTTGCCATGGCGTGACGCGACGGGTGCTAGTTGACAGAAATCCTGTTTTCAGCAACCAGCTTGAATTTGAGGGTCTTTTGTGCAACTTTCTCAATACTTTGAATTGGTTTCAATCTTCCCATTGTATACTAAACCATGTTCCACAAGTGTATGGTTAGGATTGAACCTTGATTCTTGCAAAAACACTTGTCAAGATCCTAAGAATCCAAGCTTACTATAAATAGAAGTGGGTTCTTCACTTCATTCCTCACACTTGATTCTGAATCTGCTATAAGTTGGAGTTTTATACTTCATACCTGAGCAATTTGAATCAAATCTTCCTTGCTTGGACCTTTTGTAAGCTTCTTTCACGCTTTTATGCATTTCAAGCATGAAAGTCAAATAGTGTTTGACTTTCTGCTTTGACCATGATTTGGTCAACACAAAGTTCGTTCGAACTTTGCAACGTGAGCGTAATCACGATGGTTATAGTCCCTTGTGACTATACCTACTGATTACCACGTTGATTAGTCGAAGTGACGAGTCAAAGTTTCGGTCAAAATACGTGTTTATGCGTATTTTGCGACGAAGCTATTTTCGGGTATCAAAACACTTTGTTTTGATATCAAACCTGTTTTCCAACTTAGTTGAACATGTTTTAACATGTTTAACTCGTCACTTTTAGTCTAGTGCTTGTTTAGGGTCGTAAGTCAAGGGTCTTGACAACCGCTTAGGCTTTCGAACCCGACCCGTTTGGTCGATCGTTAGGATCCGACCAAGCATATTTTGTGACCATAGTTGTATAGGGAATAACCTTCTGAGGTTATACCTTATGGTCACTTAGTTTAATTAGTTGTTATGATAGGTAGTTTATATGCCTTAGAAAAATGACCAAAATGCCCTTTTCATGCATAATTTGTATTTAAGCATATGTAACTTAACTTTTGTCACTAAAACTGATTATGCAACATATTTAAACATGTTAGGGCATATAATACTTGTCATAGGACTAGTTCGGCGTCTCAAACGCGCATTCGTGCGAACGAAGCGTTAAAGTAGCATAAGCTACCTTAATGGGTCGTAACGGGTCGTAAGCACTTAGGATAGGTTCCGATTTAGAATGTAGGCTTTGTTAAACCATATTTCATTAGTTCCAATACTCATTTGGTTTACGAGACCTCATTCTACCCGATCTCCTGATTTAAGTGTCGATTTATTAACTTAGCGATCCGATTACTAGGTACTACTTGATTTCCTTGGTTTTCTCGAGCTTTCCTAAAGTTCATTTAATCAAGGATACTTTGCACTTCGATGTGAGTACATAGTTCCCCTATTTTACTGTTTTCAATTGTTTTGGGGTGATTCATATGTGTTAAACGATTTCAATGCTTTCAAACGATGATTTCAAAAACGAATACTATGGTTTATATTAAACATAACGATTTCGATAATGTGAATGAACTTGTTGGACGTATTTACATAACGAATGACATTCATTAATTTTGGCCGAACCGACCAGTATTAGGTTATGGTACCATAGGATATGACAAACCCCGTTATCAGACTGCACCCATGGTTATGTATGGGGGTTATGTGGGTAACGACTGAACCTGATGATTGTTAACTTACCATTTGGTGGTTTGTTAATACGAGTTGAACGATGGACGAGTTACGAAGGTTTGAATGTTATAAACGAGACGATCAAAAGTTAGTTTTCACAATTAAAACGAGAACGATCTGAATGATTAGAACAATTTGAACAAGTTAAAGAATTGGACGAACGATTGGTTTTTGGTTAGTGTTTAGATAACGGGACGAGTATAATGTGATAAAAGCATGGTAGATACACCGCTGGTACTTCTTATATATAAGTGTTTTTATCATATTATATTCCGTGGCGTTATTTAGTTCACTTGGACGAATGATTTCAAAACGATAACGATTAACGATTTTTCTAAACGATATAAACCATACGTGTTTTATTACGAGAACGATTTACAATTTGGTTTACATAAACAAATGTTTTGGGTTAAGATTCATGGCTTCGAGGTTTTATAAACTATAACCAATCTATTTTGACTTGGTTATTCATCTTACAATACAAACGTTTTACAAAACAAGATTTTCAAATAACAACTCATGCAATTGTACGAGTTTTTGCAACATGTATAGAAGCCATGAATCTGATACTCTCACAAAAGCTGTGTGCTCGCCGACATTTCTTTGCTGACTTTATTTTTACATATGTTTCAGGTGGTGTTGAATGATGTTGATTGCAACTAAGATGCATGCTCACTTAGGACTGGACAAGGCCTTAGTGACTTAATAACGATGATAGTCTATGTTTAACTTGTTTGTTTTAACTTTAAGACAATGCAAATGGTTAATAATTCAATAAAACGAAACTTTTGAATCCATGGTTGTGAAACAATAATTCTGTCGCTCCACTCCCCGACGTTTCCGCCACGGTTTTCGTTGTTTTAACGCGGTCGGGGTGTGACACTTTAGGTGTTTTAAAGGGTAGATGAGGCATACTAAACCGACCTAGTTGAACTTGTAGGTTCTTTAGGTTTGGAATTTCTGGATTCGGACGAGGAGGAGGTTTTCTTTATGTATCTTTTTATTTGTATATGTTTATTTTTAAGTTGTAACTAGAATTACGACCCGCCGCAATGCGGCGGGGATTCTTTAGTTATAACTAAGTCGATTTAAGACGCGCACGTTATGTTGAACCTGTCAAACGGGAAAAAATAGACGATGTAAAAACGTTCACCCACACACGCACGTTGCGTCGTGTTAACTCGTAAAATTTAGAACGAAACGTAAAAACGTTAAACCAAAGACGCACGTTCCGATGTGTTAAGTCACAAAATTTAGAACGAAGTATAAAGCGAAAAAATTGCGGAAAACAAAAACTATAAAGGACCAAAGCTGAAAATAAAAAAAAAGTTATGAGGATAGATTGTAAAAGATAAAATGTTTTGTGTTAAAAGTAAAAAAACAAATAGTTTTGGGTTAAAAGTAATTTATGAAATACTTTTGGGTGAAAAGTAAAAACATTAATTTTTTTTAAAAACCCCTAAAAGCCAAGGTTTTAACAACCATATGCATAACCATTTTTTGTTTAAAAAACCCCAAAGCCAAGATTACCACACATAAGTAAAAAAAAATCAAAGTGGTTAAATTGCAAAAGATGGAAACTTTTGAATTAGAAGTGAAAAATCAAATTAATCAAAGTGGTTAAATCGTATAAGATAGAAACTTTTGAATTAGAAGTGAAAAATCAAATTAATCAAAAGGGTTAAATTACCAAAGATTAAAACTTTAAACTTAAATTGTCAAATATTAAAACTTTAGGGTTAAAAGGAAACAAAGATTAAACTTTAAACTTAAATTGTTAAAGATAAAAACTTTAGGGTTACAAAGGAAAATTATAGTTTTTTTTTTTTTTTTTAAAAACCCCCTAAGCACATGTTACAACACATGTATGCATATTCAAGTTGCTTATTTATATGTTAATAATATAAAATATTTCTAGAAATATTGTTTTTTATTTTAATGAAATTTGTAATTTATAATTTTATTGTTAATTTATAATTTAAAAAAAAAAAACCATCACTAGTGATGGACATTTCCACTAAAATCCATCACTAGTGATGGAATGAAGCTCGATGACGTGGCAGAACTTGATTGGATGTTGTGACTGATGGAATTCCATCACTAGTAGAGCGCCCCTACCCACTTAGCACGACTCTGTTTTGATATCATATGAGACAAATAAGCACTTTGAAATAGGATATTCGGAATCTCATAAAAACACAATATATCGAAAGTTATATAAGAAAAAAATGTATTTAAAAATAAAGAAATTAATATTTGACTGGGCCAGGTGGCTAGATTTCGAACAAAATTTACATCGAGGCATAGGTAAAAAGAAGAGCGTCACAACGGTATATTCGGAATCTTACAAAACATTATATTTTTTAAAGTTACAAAGGAAAACAAAATACGTTTAAAACTGAAAATTGATCAATTTAAAGTGTCTTAAAGTAGGGTGGAAGGTGGAGTTCAATTGATAAAGCCATTTGAGTTGAGATGTTGCTCTCAATAATATCAAGAGTTTAAGCCTTATCGAAAACATATTTGGAGTAATTTAAGCTATTAAAAAACCGCCTTAAAGTACTTAAAACACTACACATGCGGTTACTTTTAATAGTGACTAGATTTGGTTTTTTTTTTTTTTTTTTTACAACTGAAAGGGTGCAAACGAGCCGAGCTACTCGCGAGCTACTCGAGCTCGGCTCGAAAAAAAGCTTGAACGAGCCGAGCTTAAACGAGCTCAAGCTCGAGTCCGGGCCTAAAAACAAGCTCATTGAGTAAACGAGCCCGAGCCCGAGCCCGAGCTTCGCTTATCGAGCTCGAGCCGGCTCGTGAGCCTAAACGAGCCTTCTGTTTATATATTTTTTATTAATATATTAAACATATATATTTATATAATAATTACCATTTATATAAATATAAAAAATAACTAAATTAGATGTACAATAATAATTATAATTAATAAAAATTAATTAATAAATACTAAATGAGTCGAGCCCGAGCCGAGCTTGAGCTTGAAAAATTACCTTCGAGCCGAGCTCGAGCTTTAAAAATAAAGCTCGAATCGAGCCGAGCTCGAGCTTTCATATGTTAAACGAGCTCGAGCTTGAGCCTGATCAAACACGGGCTCGGCTCGGCTCGTTATTTGGTTGATGGTTACGTGTCAACAGATGCACATCTACTTCTACTACACAGGTGCACATCTACTACAAAACAAAAATGGGAACTTAACCGAGCTAAATTCTTCTAATTGGGCCTTGTTGCTGGGCTGCCCAGAAACTGTGAAAGCGTGAAGATTTTATTACAAAACATTATACAGTATTTTTTAAAATGGGAAATTAACTGAGCTAAATTCTTCTAATTCAGCCCATTTTCGAGTTGAGGGTTGTTCATAGAAGATTTTCAAAGGCGGCAGCCTAGCCTAGCCTAGCCTGTGACACGGAAGAAAAATTTTATTTTATTATTCCATATATAAATTAGCATGTTATATGTGCATCATGAGTTGTATATTGTGCTTTGAACATTTTTCAAAATAAAAAAAAACTTGATTTTTTACTTTTAATCCAAAGGTTTTTACATTTTGCAATTTTAACCCTACATAATTTGTTTTTTAATTTTAACCAAAAACTGTTCATTATTTACCGTTTAACTTCACAACTTTTGTCACTTAGACTTTTCTCGCAAATTTTCGTTTTACGTATAGTTCTAAATTTTTCGAGTTAATACGACGCAACGTGCATGTGTGGTTCAACGTTTTTACCTCTATTTTTCCATGTTTGACAGGCTCGTCTCAACACGCATATCCTAGGTCGAGTCAGTGTTGGTGGTCGATGACGGTTGTGTGACATTAGTACTATTTGACACCGTTTTACGCCCCGCCGCAACGAGGGGTGTGCTTTGGGGGGTTTTTCAAAGAAAAAAATGGTTATGCATATGGTTATTTTTCACCCAAAAGTATTTCATAAATTACTTTTAACCTAAAACTATTTGTTTTTTTACTTTTAACCCAAAACTTTTTATCTTTTGCAATCTATCCTCATAACTTTTTTTACTTTCAACTTTGGTCTTTTATAGTTTTCATTTTCCGCAAATTTTTCGATTTATGCTTGGTTCTAAATTTTGTGACTTAACACATCTAAACGTGCGTCTTTGGTTTAACATTTTTACATTTCGTTCTAATTTTTGCGAGTTAACATGACGCAACATGCGTGTGTGGGTGAACGTTTTTACATCGTCTATTTTTTCCCCGTTTGACAGGTTTAACATAACGTGTGGGTCCTAGATCAACTTAGTTATAACTAAAGAATTCTCGCCGCATTGCTGCGGGTCGCAATCCTAGTTACTATAAATAAACAACAAATACATGCATTAGAATTTGTACATTGTGCTTTGGGGTTTTTTCAAAAAAAAAATTGATTTTTTTACTTTTAACCCAAAGGTTTTTACCTTTTACAATTTTAACCCTACATAATTTGTTTTTTTAACTTTAACCCAAAACTTTTCATTATTTGCAATTTAACTTCACAACTTTTGTCGTGTTTGGCAAATTTTCGTTTTACGTATAGTTATAAATTTTTTGAGTTAATATCAACTTACGAGTGTGGTTCAACTTTTTTATGTTATGTTTCAAATTTTGCAAGTTAACACGGCGCAACGTGCATGTGTGGCTCAACGTTTTTACCTCTATTTTCCCATGTTTGACAGGTTCGTCGCAACACGTAGATCCTAGGTCGAGTCAGTGTTGGTGGTCGATGACGGTTGTGTGATATTAGTACTATTTGACACCGTTTTACGCCCTGCCGCAATGCGGGGTATGCTTTGGGGGTTTTCCAAAGGAAAAATGGTTATGCATATGGTTGTCGTAACCTTGGCTTCGGGGGTTTTCCAAAAAAAATTGATTTTTTTACTTTTCACCTAAAAGTATTTCATAAATTACTTTTAACCCAAAACTATTTGTTTTTTTACTTTTAACCCAAAACTTTTTATTTTTTGCAATCTATCCTCACAGCTTTTTTTACTTTCAACGTTGGTCCTTTATAGTTTTCATTTTCCGCAAATTTTTCGCTTATGATTGGTTCTAAATTTTGTGAGTTAACACATCGCAAACGAGCGTCTTTGGTTTAACGTTTTTACGTTTCGTTCTAAATTTTACGAGTTAACATGACGCAACGTGCGTGTGTGGGTGAACGTTTTTACATTGTCTATTTTTTTACCGTTTGACAGGTTTAACATAACGTGCGGGTTCTAGATCGACTAAGTTATAACTAAAGAATCACCGCCGCATTACGGCGGGTCTCAATTCTAGTTAAGATTAATTATTAATGATTTTGTCAACAATCTCTAGCTCAGCTGGTGGGTCGGCTGGTTGTCTCCATTGGAGGCGCCGGTTCGATCCCTGGCTGCTGCAGGATGAGACATCCAGGTGAAGGCTCGGCTCGAGATTCATCCCGGGTTCGAGTACAACGGGGGGGCGAGGGTTTACCCATTCCACGGGGTTCCCGCGCATCGAGGTTGTGCTACGCTTTCTAGCTGTGGTCGAGTAGTCGGCCTTCGGACATAGCTCCGAAAGGGTGGGTTTACACGTGGAAAGCAGTTAGCCGTTTAAAAAAAATTACTAATGATTTTATCTTTTTATATCAAAAGTCTAGACAAGAAGATTTATGGAGGGATTACTTTTGTATTCATGACTGAGTAGTTTGTTCTCTGTGATCATGACTGAGACAACGGTTCGGTTCTTGTTGTCTAATTTCATCTATGTTAATTATATGAGACACTTGAATTAGTATTTAACTAGCGAGATTTCTCCGTGCAATGTGACGGGAATTTGGCCGATATCAGTTGGGTTCATGATGGTATCAGAATGTTACCGACACTTAGTTTAAGAGTAAACTGCCAAAATGGTCCCCTAGGTTTGGTTACTTTTGCATCTTTAGTGCAAAACTCAAACCTTTTAAATCTAGATCCCCGTGGTTTCAATTTTGTTGCCATTTTCATCCAAAATTAAAATCTGGTCAAATTTTTCAGGTAACATCCAAATTTTTTGTTTTTTTTTTCTCCCTTTTAATAAAGGGGAAAATGGTCTTTTAACGTCTTGTTATAACAAATTAAAAAATCTGACAAGTTTACCCTTCATTAAAAGAGAGGAAAAAGCCAAAAAAATTGAATGTCAAATGAAAAATATGACCAGATATTGTTTTTGGATGAAAATGACAACAAAATTGAAACCACTGAGACCCATATTCAAAAGGTTTGAGTTTTGGACTAAAGTGTCAAAAGTGACCAAACCTCAGGGACCGTTTTGGTAGTTTACTCCTCAGTTTAAAGTCATGTTACGCGCAAAAGCTTGTGTTTTCCATTGAATACTATAAAAAAGAATATCGGTACTGGCTCCGTTAATACCAATATCAGTACTGATGTCAATATAAAAACATAAAAATGAATATCGGTACCGGTTCCGCTAATAACAATACTGGTACCAATGTCGGTATAGGCTCAATTCGTCACGATAGTATATTTTGAATGAAATTCTTTATTTACAAAGTTTATACAACAAAGCCGAGAAAAAAATATTCAAGGGAGTCGCGTATTAAGTTTTCTAATAAAAGATAATGAAGTCGAATTAGTGGAAAAAAATCAAATTAAATGAAACTAATATATTATTTAATGTAAAATGCAATTTGCGTCCATGCGGTTTAGGGGCGGAGTCGACTTGAGTCACTAAAATGAAAATTTCACTGCCTGAGTCCGACTCCCTACCCTATGAAAAGTCCTACACTCTGTTAGTTTTTGTCACTGAAATGATTATATTATCCTTATATTAAATCCATTTGCGTCCCTATAATTTATAGCTTGTTCTCCTTTGCGTCCTTGTGGTTAATTTTTTTTGTTTTTATTATTATTATTATTATTATTATTATTATTATTATTATTATTATTATTAAATAATCATCAAATATGTGCAGGTTATTAATCATCATATACATCAACCCTAATCATATAAAAAGTGAGATATGTGGCTCCTTTTAGATCCTTATTACGAGAACTTGAGATCTTCATCCAAATAAAAAGTGACAATAGTTATATGGAGCACATATCATCCATAATATTAATTTAAAAAAAAGATCCTTATTACGAGACACATTAGATCTTCCTCGGTGTTCTAAATCATCCCCAATATCAATTTGTGTTCCTTTGAGCATCAAATACGTCTTCACTATCACTTTTCCGGTTACTCTGTAACACCCTAACTAACGGCAAATCATCAGGACCCACGTATTGTAGATTGTCCATAGCACATGATGATTACTTTAAAGTTTAAATATTATATTAACTAAATTCAAACATCCAAACAACATACTTGTCCAAAACCAAATAAATAAAACGTTGTTCTCAATTAATTTAAACTAAGGCAATTCCCAGGTAGTCCTATGTGATAGCATCTTGCAAAGCATCAAACATTACCACATGAAACATGTGAAAAATCAAGTGTCAACTTCAAAGAAGTAGCTGAGAACATAAAGTTTTAATCATCATAAGATATTTGCTAGTTGTGTTCAATTCATATGGCCTTGTAAATGAAAGCAAACAAATAGTGACAAACTATATGATATCCGTGGGCATTCAAACCTTTGTTGAGTTGTTGTGAGGAACCCAACATAAAGTGGATAACATTTGGGCATTGGTTGTGAGGAGTCCAACATAAAGCGGTAAATGATTCCAACTGCTGTTGACTTTGACCCTCCACCCATTGAAGTTGTAACATAACTGTATATTGTGATATATTGTTATAAAGTGATTACTCTTTTGCTTTGTTCCTTTATGTTTTTACTTGTAGATATAACTGTGAATCGGACTTACCCGAGACGTGTAGCGTTTCTTTCAAAAATGCTAAAGATGATCTCGTGAGCTTTGAAGTAACAATGATGACGGATACTGTTTGTGAGTACATCTTCAATATCTTAATCATAACTTATTTATTTGTTTTAGAGGTGCCATCTTTATATTTAATTAACCATCTCACATTTCACATTGATTTCGATGGAAACATGAATGCATTGACTTGTGCGCATTGAATGCATGCACCCTAACTGGTTCTTAGCTAATCTGTTCTGTAAGAACCAAAAGCTTGTAGGCTAAGTATTCTATGTATTGCTTTTGGATATGCTCTTAACTTTTTTCATTCGGATACGCTGCTCAGTTCGGTTTGAAGGTATTCTTTGATTTCTATATTCCTGTATGTATAGTTGCTTTTCTAGTATTTTTAATGTCTTCGACTTGTGCAGTCACTTCTTGCAGCATCGGGATCTATCTGATTTGTGTCAAACATAGCACATGCACAAAACAGTGGTTGTTAAGTATGTTATAGAATCTGCAACATGTTTATCTCAATATATATTAGTTCAAAGTAACTTCACTAACATTCATACCTTTTATCTTGCTAACACAAGTTTTTCTCCAAAGTTACCTTTACCAAAGTTGTGCTTTTATGTTTCATCAAATATTTATTAAACTAGTACTAGTATGTATTATATATAAAGGGGTGTTTGTTATCAATAGGATTAATGTAGGAAATAGGTTCACTTTTTATTAAAATATATTTACAAAATAAATAATAAATAATAATAACGAGACTCTCGTTATTTGAGGGAAATTCGATTAGTACAATACCAGTTACAAAATACTAAATAATACGAAAATAAAAATAAGTAAATTATACCAATCTTGATTCAAGGTCAATGTCTTTGAAAACTTCAACTGCATCTATGAGAACGAAAGTCCACTGTAACATAAGCAATTGTTAACGGTTTTTGGTTGAGGCACGTATAGAATACGCTTCCCTTAAAACAGATTCCGCGCCTCCTCTCAGACGGTCTGTCTCCCAGGGTACAACAACCGGAACAGTATGTGTACTGCCGGGACTAGCCTAGCACCTGAAGATGTATCCAGAAACAAGGACGTAGGGCTTATTCAGTGATAGAACGATTGATCCATGGTTGTGAAACAATAATTCTGTCGCTCCACTCCCCGACGTTTCCGCCACGGTTTTCGTTGTTTTAACGCGGTCGGGGTGTGACACTTTAGGTGTTTTAAAGGGTAGATGAGGCATACTAAACCGACCTAGTTGAACTTGTAGGTTCTTTAGGTTTGGAATTTCTGGATTCGGACGAGGAGGAGGTTTTCTTTATGTATCTTTTTATTTGTATATGTTTATTTTTAAGTTGTAACTAGAATTACGACCCGCCGCAATGCGGCGGGGATTCTTTAGTTATAACTAAGTCGATTTAAGACGCGCACGTTATGTTGAACCTGTCAAACGGGAAAAAATAGACGATGTAAAAACGTTCACCCACACACGCACGTTGCGTCGTGTTAACTCGTAAAATTTAGAACGAAACGTAAAAACGTTAAACCAAAGACGCACGTTCCGATGTGTTAAGTCACAAAATTTAGAACGAAGTATAAAGCGAAAAAATTGCGGAAAACAAAAACTATAAAGGACCAAAGCTGAAAATAAAAAAAAAGTTATGAGGATAGATTGTAAAAGATAAAATGTTTTGTGTTAAAAGTAAAAAAACAAATAGTTTTGGGTTAAAAGTAATTTATGAAATACTTTTGGGTGAAAAGTAAAAACATTAATTTTTTTTAAAAACCCCTAAAAGCCAAGGTTTTAACAACCATATGCATAACCATTTTTTGTTTAAAAAACCCCAAAGCCAAGATTACCCCAAAGCCAAGATTGATCGCTGCAGCTCATCATCAAACAGTGATCTTAGTCTATTGGTAACCTCTGGTCTCTCTCTCTTTTCTGCTGTTGTTGTTCATATATATGCACCATTCAGTAGTGCAAAACATAGTACTTTAGTTAAAATACAGCCTAGCACCTGAAGATGTATCCAGAAACAAGGACGTAGGGCTTATTCAGTGATAGAACGATTGATCGCTGTTGCTGCAGCTCATCATCAAACAGTGATCTTAGTCTATTGGTAACCTCTGGTCTCTCTCTCTTTTCTGCTGTTGTTGTTCATATATATGCACCATTCAGTAGTTCAAATATATGCAGTACAAGTGCAGCACTTAGCATTGCTTTGTCACTACTTTAGTTAAAATACAAGTGCAAAATGAACTGTCTCTCGGGTGCAAAAACTGCCACACGCGGGCTCGGTTTTTCGGAACTGCATTCGTGTCCGCAGGTCGTGCCGGGTAGGACTTGTGGTAAAACATGTCATAAAGCTATACTAGTAGGTAAATGAATTACCTTATAAATAGCTATACCTTTTAGTCCCTACACCGATGTGGGACAAGATGTTTACCATATTTGAGACTTTCATTCACACCCAATATTTACCATATTTGAGACTTTCATTCACACCCAATATTTCCAATATTTCCAACAATTAATTATGTGCTATTTACTAACAACAGTAGAGGTACGACTGGATTTAGAACAAATATTCTCTATCTGCTTCCATGTTTGAAGTTGTTTTGATAACATAATTAATTAGGTGTACGTTTTGAGTGTCTGACTGACTATAACATGAAAATATGATTATTTTGGAAATCAATAAACAAAATACACCAAAAAGGACAATTTTTGTAATAGAAAGTCAAAATTTCAAGTCTCAAATCATAGTAAATAAGTGTGTGTGTGTGGTTTTTTTTTTTGCAGTTGGTATGAACCTGATTGAATATGTTTGTTATGTAGCATGTGTTCAATCTTGCAGGAGAAACCTTAAATTAAGTTGTTTTGTTCGGTTGCAATTGCAAACACCTTTCTGTTGCCCGAGTATATATAGCATGTTGTCATCGTTTATATGGTTTTTTTAATTAGCAAGTTACCATGTTGAGACTAAATTATGGTTCACCATCTGTGTTCCTCCTGGACTCTGCAGTCCATATGATTTCTGACGCACGGATGCTGATGTGTACAGGCGTACAACAACAGATATGCCGCTCTTATGTGGAGGCATGGAAGAACTTTGCCATTCCAAGTAAATTTCATATATTCTAATTTATGTATATCAATTGTTGGATTGTTGTTTGATGGATAGTTGTAGAGATTATAGTTATATATAGAGTATCAGCTTAATTTGTTTTGAAGTAACCATTATAAAGTTAAGTTTTTATTTCCCTCAACAAATTTGACTTTCTGAACAGCAGAGATTGTTGAAAACCAGGATATATGCTTCTTTCTTGAAACAATCATTACTCTGTTTTCCAAAATTGATATCGACTTGATAACATCTGGAGTTAAGGCTGTGCAGGCAAATGGATCTTTTAAACAACCCTGGATGATTGATGGTGCTCGATTTATACACTAGTAAGTTTCCACTTATATTTGTTTTATGGCGGTTAGTGGCGACGGTGGAGGTTACCCTTCTTGCTCATACATGATTTTCCTGTGTAAGTTTTTGATTATTATTTAAAAATTGTCATGGTGCAGGTATTCTACAGGTAAAAGGGATGCTTATATACTCTGTTCATCAGTCTCTCGGTTGCCTTATATACTCTGCTGTTCTATGTTTGAGATTCGCTTACTTAAGCAGCTCAACTCAACTCAACGGTCAAAAGATAGAAGTCAAATTCTTGTGGTCAATGGTCATGTTTATGGGAGTTATTGGGTTAAAGTTTGCTACGAAAATATCTAATAAAACTGTCATTAGACAGAGTTTTGATTACCATATATATATGAAACTAGCGGGATTATCCGCGCTCTGCAACGGGCTTTCAGTTTGTATCGGTTTCGTTCGGTTCAGTACTAACACTCAATACATTTTTATCCCAGACCTCTTTGTAACCTTAGATTGCACCTTTAGAAACCTTTTTTCTTGCCAAAAACGGTTTTCAGTGACCGGAGACTAACGGCGTTAGGGTTCTGTTAGTCAGGGTCCATTGGTGGCGAATATGTCAATAGTTGGGACTGTCAGTGGTTACTTTTGAAGTTGGGACTGTTGGCAGCCAACGACGAATAGTTGGGATTATTAAAATCCAATATTTCATAAGTAAAAATGAATTCAAACTTTTTCCCCTTGCGTATTTATCAAAACAGGTACCAACCGATTGCTCGCACACCCGGAACATCAAAAATCCGGGTTGTAACACCCAGCCAGCTCCTTTCTTAATGTCCCATAGCCCAAAATAAAATGAAAACGAACACCCCAAATTCACTTTTCTTTTATGGTAACTATTTTTTTTTTTTGTTACCATGAGTAACCCCGACGGAATTTGTGGTACTTATTTTCTTATTAATTTGTAGATTCTTAATCGATGTTGAGATTTGAGTCATTGTTTATATATAAAAACTGGATATTTAAGGGTTTATATTTTTATAAATCGTTTTACCAATATCTTTCCACTTTTAACTTATGCATTATATTGGGTATGGTTGGTTGGTTGATTGGTTTGTTTTAACTTATGCATTACAAAGACAATGAAGCATAAGAAGCTCATAACTTATACTATACGGCACACACGTTTATTATAGGTGGGGAAACATGGATATGGTTAGGAGGGTGCAAAATTATCCGTAACCGAGAAAAACCTAACTCCAAACCATATTCACAACCAAAAAAAAAAAAACAAAACAAAATCTTTTTCAAAACCGTAACCGTATAGTATCCAAATGTTATTCGGTGTTTGGTTCGGTTATCAGTACCACAAATCATGCTTATTTAGATAAATGAACCAAATTCAATTGCGTACAACAAATTATAACTATAACTGCTTCAATCGTTTATAGATTTAGTTGGTTGAATTTGGTTTGATTAGACACATTTCTATAGCCAAGTAAACACCATTAGCTATTAGTTGCATAAAACATCAACACGTTCTATTAATACGAATTTTATAGCATATTAGCATGCATCTTCTTTTGAGTGAATATATGCTGATTGTGTTTAGCTTATTGAATAAGTATTAAAAATTCATCATAAAAGCTACAATTGATTATATTTATATATTAATTTTAGTTGTTAATTACAAGTGGACTTGTATTCAAACATCAAGGAGTGTTTTTTCTTTTCACACCTTGGTCAAATCATCATAAAAGCTATAATTTTTTTTTTGAACGGCAAGTTTTGGATCACTGACGGACCACTGGAGTATCATCGTGCCACCAGCAGAACCACCCGATCATATCCATCTCCACTAGGCAATAATGCCTATACACCAATTCAGAACCACCCGATCATATCCATCTCCACTAGGCAATAATGCCTATACACCAATTCAGGAGGAAACCCAATAAATCTGGGAAAAACCCCCTTTGCAGGAATCGAACCCATGACCTAATAGCCTTATCCCACCACCAAGATACCACTAGGCTATAATGCCATGGGTTAAAAGCTATAATTGATTATATTTATATATTAATTTTACTTGTTAATTACAAGTGGACTTTATATTCAAACATCAAGGAGTGTTTTTTTCTTTTCACACCTTGGTCAAATAATGTTATTATATTTGAAAATAAAATATTTTATTTTTCAATTGTTTATTTGTTAATGTCGATCTTCCTTCTTCCTTTCACATCAAACCCACCTTCCCATATTTATGGTATTAATTTATATCGATGACTCTAACTTTGAAACCTAAATCACACATTCGTTAAACATCACACCAAATGGTATTAATTTATATCGATAACTCTAACTCTAAACCTAAATCACACATTCGTTAAACATCACACCAAACAATGTTAAACACATTGTAAAAATCTTATTTAGAGAGAAGAAAAATAAAATTAAGGAGTTTTGGAAGAATAAAGAAAATATTATAAATTATGGCACGTATCCATCACGTACCAAGTAAAATATTCATGCACAATGTAATTTGTTTTCTCTTGTTATTTATTGTTATTTATTATAAAAGGATTATATAAATATATAAGAAGTTTCTTGTAAATACTTCAATTGTTCGAATGTCAAAAGACTATAAGTTAAGTTGACCTTGACTCTCATAGCTTACTCCCATATATATACACACACATACCATCTAAACTCATCGCACCGCACATCACCGGAAAACCTTCCTCTCCGGCTAAAAATGAATTACAGCGGCTCCTCACCAACTCTCTCAGCTACATTCAAACGTTCCGCCAGCATCGATCCCACGAAGCACGTAAGCTACGCTCCCGAGCCAACAGCTCCAACCGTCTCGTCTGTTCTTAACGGACACTCCGAACCTCAGTTGACCGCAACTAGTCAGCACTGGGTGCCTCCGGTACAATCAGATGTACGTCCAATGATGAAGTCAACTAATCAAATTAGCGATCGTGGGTTGAATTCAACCAGTTTTGGTCAAGCACCGGGGCTTTCAGATGCTATGCACAATATCATGTCTGTGCATGAAGTCACCAGCAAGGTTGCTAGTGTAGCAAAAGCGCCCACAATGACCGGTGTTGCGGAACGAGAACGGAGTAACAAGGGAGAATCCGATGAAGCTGAGGCGGATAATGATAATCAACAGGACCTTGTCGGGGTTAGTATGGTTGGAAAGAAGTTCAAGCCGGTTAACCCGGAGGCATACGATGTGGAGGATGATGATGAATATTAGATGATCCATCTTCCTGATTTTAATTTGTGTTATTTGTTTGCTTTAAATGCGAGATCAAAAGAAAATTCATATTTGGATTTCCATTAATTGAATATCCTCCATGAATGGGTTTTAAGTTTTAAATATGTTTAATTGTTTGACACAGAAAATTGTTGTTTTTGTAAACGTTTGAATAATACTTTTTATGGGAACAATTCTGACATGTTATACGAGTCATATGATATGTAAGTAGTGTCAACGTAGATTGTTGCATCTGATATTAACACATGAGGGGATGCACGAATAATCGAGATAAGGTTTCGGGGCTATATGTAATGCCATAATCGAAGCTCATTTCTTATGCATTACAATGACATTGAAGCTCATAACTTACTCTGTAGGGGCGTGCATTATTATCCGTAATTGAAAAACACCTAAATCCTAAACCGTATCGAAAAAATAAACCGAAATCATTTTGGATTATTTTGTTCAGTTCCTAACCTTAGCCGAATTGCTTATTCGGTTTTCGGTTTGCTTATATGCTCCATAAATCTTGCTTATCCAATCGAGTAAAACAAATAATAACCGGTTTAATCATTTATTGGTTTAATCGGTTGAAGTTGAATTCGGTTCGGTTAGACACATTTCTATCATTTATCGGTATAATCGGTTGAAATTGAATTTGGTTCGGTTAGACACATTTCTAGTTCTGATTGGTTCCGTTATCGGTTAGGCCTGAAAAAAGTTTCTAAACCCAATAAAAGGATATCCGAACCAGTGAACATCCCTATATATAGTGGGAGAGAGAAATAAGGCTCTAGGCATGTATATACGCAGTTCTTTACTTCAAATTGGTTATCTATTGGACGATGTCCTTCTGACGACCACAATCGAAGTTTGATTCTGTAATGTGCTTTTAGACTTCTTAGTTGTTTGTTTTCCCACTCATAAGGGCTTTATACAAATTGATCTTGTGGTAAATTTTGACAGGTCGGATCATAATGAGAAACAAACATGCAAAGGAAAGAGATGAAGAAGTTTGAAGGTTGCACCGCCATTGGACTGTGCATATGTGCATTGGCTTGCCAAATATTTGGAAAGAATTCTTGGCCATGTTCCCACAAAACCTCGTGCGGTAAAGCCACAAGACCATTACATCGAATACATGCGGATGGACGGATGGTTAGATCTGGACCTCGCACATTTGTTCTATTAACAATAATGGTTGAATTCTGTTTTAGGTGTACATTATAATAACCTAGTCACATAAATGTAGTGCCAAGGGGTGTTATGGCAGTGTGGCGTGAAGTAAAAGCCTTAATGGCTGGCGCTTTATACAACTGTTCGTTATTCTCTGGGCTGCCTTATATGGAGCTGGAATTTTTACTAATTGCTATCTACTGTTTTGCGTGTGACATTGGCTTACTTAAGCAGGTTAATGAGTTATCTGAAAGTCAAAAATGGACAAGGGATGAGGGACTCTGATCTTGACAGTCAATTGTAGAACATATCGGTCAACGCTTCTAAAAGCGGGGATAAAGTCAACCAATGTCATACTATCAATTAGATATGGTTGATTGTAGCTGAAGCTTTAAAAGTAGAGGTTGCAATCAAAAGTCAACACTTGACGGATGAGAAGTCGATGCAGGAAAACACTCCAGATCAACATGAATTAATAAATCAAAGTTGGAAGTCCACTATGTTCAGATATGCAAGTATAACGAAAATTGTTTTTCATCTAGGAGACAAGTTGTGAAGCAGAAGGTACAATAGACAGTGCACTGGAAATATGCGGGTTAATTTGGTATCTTCTATTTAGACAGCAAACTTTAACTTAAAATGCTCTGTTTTTAAATTTCAAGTGGTGACTTTTTGGTCAAACTGGCTGGTCAGATTTTGATGCCATCGCGTGATAAACATTGGGCTTGTAATTAGTGTATTTTTTATTTTCTACTGGACTATAATTAAGCCCAATGTGTGGTTGTTTTGATAGTGTTGTGTGTGAATTCCAATGGGTTTACACAATGGATATTATTCAGACTTTATGAAAGAGAGATTTGCAAATTATATACAGAGTCTTTAAATAAATCAGCATGGAGCAATTATAGATGGGCTAAGCCAGTTTAAGTATGGAAATTGGCATGGTATTATGTGGCTTGGGTGCAAAACGAAATGAAGCATATGAATAATTGGAATAAGGCCCACAAACTTTTGGGTTTTTATATCAATAAATGGTCCACATGCAAGTCCAGGGGCGAAGCTTACAAGGGGCGGGGGGGGGACGCCCGCCCCCCGGGATTTTTCGCTCAGTAGTGTTATATATGTAGTTTTCGTATAGAAATTTGTGGGTATATAGGTTTTCACCCCCCCGGTTCTATAGAAATTTTTGGGTATTCTATAGAAATTTTTGGGTATATATGTTTTCACCCCCCCGCCCGAAAAATCCAAGCTTCGCCACTGTGCAAGTCAAATTGGATATGTAGTAATGGGATATATATTTTGGGCCGAGAGGGGTTGGATTGTGTAAACAATTACATTTAGATTTCAAATCCATATGCTTCTATTAAAAATAAACGGTGGATCAAGATAGATCAACTCAAATTAAAAAAGGGTTACTAGGGTTAGCATGTATCATTTTAAAACACTTAGATAACTTAAATGGGTTCAAATGAGCCATCGCCGCCTCCACGTTATTGTGGCCACTAGTCGCCCTAAAAATGTTTATTGTTGGTGCACTTATTTTTATTTTATTTTCCCGAAAAGAAAGCTAGTTTTGATACGACCAATTTTGATTTGAACTAACGTGATACTTCTTTAAACTGGTGGTTCTGACTCATACTCATTTTCACTCAATCATGTTCTATTGAGAATCCTGTGTGACCCAACACCCAACATGACCCAACCACCCACTTTGCTGAGCATAATTCAATCCCTTCATCCGTTTTTCACACAGTAAGATCTTCAGCTCTTTCATCTTCCATCTTCCATCCAAATTAAGGCTTATTTTGGGGCATACAGCAAAATCTAAATTTGATGACTTTTTTTTGACAAAATCGAAGTTCACTATCAATATAAACAAGTAAATAAAGAACTAAAGAAGCAACAACAAGACAAGACATTCATTTATACAAACAATTTGAGTTATATGCAAAAAAAGTCAAACTCAATCAACCCAGCCTGTTTAAACCTCTATGAAAAATGACCCATTTGAACACGAACCCCGTTATTGTGGCCACTAGCCGCCCTAAATATGTTTATGGTTGGTGCACCGATTTTTATTGTATTATCCTGAAAAGAAAGCTAGTTTTGATACCACCAATTTTGATTTGAACTAACGTGATACTTCTTTAAACTGTTGGTTCTGACTCATACTCATTTTCACTCAATCCTGTTCTATTGAGAATCCTGTGTGACCCAACACCCAACACGACCCAACCACCCACTTTGTTGGGCATAATTCAAACCCTTCATCCGTTTTTCACACACCAAGATCTTCTGCTCTTTCATCTTCCATCTCCCATCTTCTATCCAAATTAAGGTCTTATTTTGGGGCATACAACAAAATCTAAATTTGATGACTTTTTTTTACAAAATCGTAGTTCACTATCAATATAAACAAGTAAATAAAGAACTAAAGAAGCATCAACAAGACGAGACATTCATTTATACAAACAAATTAAGTTATATGCAAAAAGTCAAACTCAATCAACCCAGCCTGTTTAAACCTCTATGAAAAATGACTCGTCTGAACACGAACCCCGTTATCCAGCCCCCCCCCCCCCCCCCCCCCCCCCCACACACACACCTAATACAACAACCAAAAGTACCTGCAGCTTAGCCTCATTTTCATATTTTTGTATCTGTTTTTGAGATATTTGACCGAGAATGTGTAGCAGCCTTTCCTGAGAGTCTTAACTTTCCTGAATCCACATGGCCAACCTGTAAATATCACATAGATGTTGTCACCATCTTAAAACACCACTTGATAAATCATAATAAATATTATAACATATCAAACTTACAACAGCCAGATTCAGATTCAGCTGAGTCCTTGGTTTTGAATTTAAGAATTTTCAGATTTGTCAGTTGTGTTCATATTGTTCAATTCACTAGAATGCTCAACTACTTGCGTCTCAATTATGGAAGCATGACTCTTCTCCTCCACATAATCAGATTTAACCTCTGAATTCAACTGGGACAATGAGAAAGCCAAATGAATATTAAAATTTTGATTAGATAATAGCAGCCCCCGGGTGATACTACGTCAGGGCATTTATAACTTCATCAATAGTTAAAGAAACAGTAAGTTTGATTAAAAAAAAAAGCTTTAATAACTTCATCAATAGTTAAGAAAGGGCTTAGCACTTAAGCACTAGAAGTTAAAAAATGAAGAGTGTTTCTTTTTAAAACAAACCATAATGGTTTGAGTACAAATACTATGGCACATATGAAACTCCGTTTATGCTTTATTAGTTTAATCTGATTTCAACAAGCAATTTGCATATGTACAAGAAAGGTTAATGTTTTAGAACATTGGCTTACTTGAAATGATAATGCTTTCTCAAGTTCCTTGACAACAACTTTTATTGTAGGACGTTGGTCTTGAGTTTCCGCCACACATTGATATGCAATTTCGATGAATGTGTGCAAAGAATCCTTGTTGGGTCCTTTATTTAGAATGGCATTGTTTTCATCGATTTCTTCCTTTAATACAGGATCTATCATGTCCTCTAGTGTTCCCATGCAGAAGCTTTGTCTTGCCACAGGACCTAACCCTCTCACATTCTTCTTCTTATAAATTGGGTCATTGGCTCTCCTCCCACATAGAATTTCAAACAATACAACTCCAAAACCGTAAACATCTGATTCTCTTTTTAACTTACGAGTCTTCTCATACTCTGGATCTATGTAGCTAGGTCTGCCACGCCAATTGATATAGAGAGCTTCGTCTTCTTGATTTGGAGGCAGGAATACGGAGAACCAAAAGTCAACAATCTTTACCCCCCAGTTCTCGTCCAACCCAATGCTGATGCTGTTTATCTGACGGTTTATTATGATCTTTTGGTCTTCCATCTCATAGTGAAGGTAATTCAACGCTTGTGCAACATCAATGCAAATTTTCAAACGTTTTTCCCAAGTTAAAATACGCATGTGGTTGACATTTCCCAAATAATCAATAAGATATCCATTAGAGATATTCCCAGTGACAAGGACCATCTCAGAATCTTCAACACAGAATCCAAGTAGATTTACAATGTTGGGATGCTTAACAAGGGTAAGCATTTCAATTTCTGTAAAAAACTCTTCTTCTCCAATCAAGTCATGTCCAGAAGGGTACCTTTTTAATACTACAGTGCTATGTCCCTTCAGATGTTCTCCTTCATACTTCCCCTTCTGGTATAAAAGATTTTCTTTACCAAAACAATGGAGTTCCGCTCTGTACAAAGTATAATCGTCACCCCTAGATGCAATTGTGTATAACTCTGAAAAATTATTTGTTGCTGATTTAATATCATTGAGATGAATCTTCAGGTATCCCAACTTGTTTTCCTGCAAATATGTGACAAAGGGAAAAAGAGAGTTACAAAACTAACATAAATTGAGAAAACTAAATGCGTTGTTAAAACTTTTAGAAAAACTATAGATTACATTGAATCGATCTACAATTATACAAGGAAAATGGGTTCCGCTCGGTACTGAGTATAGCAACCCATCTCCACCTCACTGCCAACTGATTAAATTGTAGCAGACCTGAGCCTTGCCTTCTGATCGACATATACTAATTCATATATGTTGTTTGGAACCTCAACAAAAAACGAATATGGTGCCAACCACTGGTTCCTTTTTTCCCTATATATTGTATGCCCTAATCTTCCATCTAAGATACACAATTGGGCCTTAACAGATTGTCCAGCCCAACTCGTTTCTCCAAGCCCATAAAACTTTTATAGTTACCTAGCTTGTACATAACGCCCAAACACATAATTTGATAATCTAAATGGAATCCCAATCCTGTGTTTTAGTAAAGTTCAATTGAATTAAAATTTCCATTGCATATAATAGTTGTGATAATAAATTTGCACGACCCCTACCCTACACCATCACTGCGGGCAGTACAACCTGATCCCCCTCACCCCTCTCTCGCAACCAACTGGCCTGGATGTTTTTGTCGCCTCTCAAATAATAATAAGAAATGGTGTTCTTCATAAACCCAAGTTTGATTTGCTTAGATTTTCAAGAATAGGGTGTTTCTTAAACAACCAATTTCGATACGTAGGGCATGTTTACGAATACTGGTGTTCTTTAAAAACCAGTGATTGAGGTTTTCTCTGATAATAGGCGTCCATATGTAACATGGGTTTTTGAAGAACACCAAACCCTTGAATAATTTCTTTTTTGTTTTTCTATTTTCAAACAAAGGGTGAAATCATAACCAAAAAAAATAATACTACTAGAAATAAACATTCAATGGGTTACGGCCAAGTATAAATATAAAAGACCAAAACTAAAATTTAACCAAACCTGGTAGTTTACTCTAATAATAATAGAGGTGCTATAGAAATAAAAGATTAACAATTACATAAGAAAACTCTTAATAAATTAAGCAATTAACAAATAGCATGTCTAAAGAGGTTGTAAGTCAATAATAGCTATAAACATAAAAAAAAAGTTAATGTTCAAAGGATAAATTATTATTTCCATCGTGATAATTACATACAAAAAAGTGTATAAACAACTCGTCAACCCAACTAGTCCGTCTTATTCGCTATGAATGCTAAAGTGTCGGATTTTGGTAATCTCAATTTCATACCCGTATATAAATTGTGTCTAATATTTAGTATCGTACTCATATTCGCACACGTATTCATTATCCATCTGCTACGTACAGGGTATTCCCGCACGTATCGTGTATACCTCGTATGGTCATATGTGGTTAAAAAATTACCCGTTGGGACACCCATTACCCAAAATCCGATCATAAACTCACCAAAACCAGACTTAAAGTATCAAAAACTCACACAAAATTCTAACAATTTGATGTTTTTTTTTAGTAATTTCAAGTTTGTAACAACTGAAAGATGTTATTTTCTATATTTCTTAAAATTATATATCATATTCTGATGCGGTTAATTGGACAGCACCTAATACCATACATGTCCCAAACCTACAAAAAATAAAAGTGCGTTACCCATCCTGGTTGTTTTTGGTTTTTTCATTCATTTAGATTCTTTTACCATCCTATTTTGACGTACTTTTAAATAGAAATAAGATATAAAAAAACAGATTCTAAAGCAAAATTAGTATGCATGAATGATGTACACAAAAAAATAGGATAATAAAATAGGAAAAAAAGTTCTTACAATATTTTCATGACGCAACTGAAGTTCCAATGCTTTCTCAAGTTTAGCCACAATATAGTGCATATCTGGGCGGTGTGCTCGATCCTCATTTAAGCAAGAATATGCTGCCTTTGAGTAAATGAGGAGTGATTGCGGAGACAATATTTGATTTAATAGATGAGGATGGATTATATCATGCAACGTTCCCTTTTCATAATGATACTTGGCCAACTGAGCTAGAGACATCTCAGCCTCGTTCTGATTTAATTCTTTCCTCCCGCACAATGTTTCAAATAAAACAACACCGAATGAGTAGATGTCCGACTTGTGGGTCACACCTCCCGTCTTTTCAATTGCTGGGTCCACACTCCCCATTGTGCCAGTGTGTTCACAAGGGCACACCTGGTCCTTATAGTTTACAGATTGTTTGATGGAAAATTCAAAACCGGATAACTTGGCTTCCCCATTCTCATCCAATAGAATTGTGTCGCTAGTGATGTTACAATGTATGATACCATAATCACATCCCTCGTCGTAATGGAGGTAACTCAATGCCTGAGCCAGACCTACACATATCCTCAATCTTTGCTTCCATGTAAGGTTCGGGCTGTTTATATACTGCCCGAGACTTCCAGTGGCCTCATACGTGGTTATGATGATCTTTTCATCTTCCTCATCAGAGAACCCAATGATAGAAACTAGATTTGTATGCTTGAAATCAGAAAGCCTTGTAATTTCATTTAAGAACTTGAGGTCTCCTTCCGCGTGCTTACAATCAAACCTCCGTGCAGCAATCTTCATCTCCTTTCCAGACCACAAGAGCCGTCCTTTATATGTGGTACTAATTCCATCGTGTTGGATAATGTAATCCTCATGAAAGTTGTTTGTGGCCTTTACTACATCTTCAAGTGGGATTCGTAAGGAAGCGAACATGGTCATTGTTGATGTCATGTTCTGTTATCAAGTATAAATTAGTGTGAAAACAATGGGTTACAATTGAATGAGAAGGTAAGATCTAATAATTAGGTATGAGCAACACACATACATACATAGATATATAGGATCTAGCAACCTCCATCCACGACTTTCTATCCTTTTAATTAAGTAACCTTAATTAACTGAATAGATATGAAAGATTTTTTTGGTACTTACGATTTAAAAGGTGCACATAATATATTAAACTCTGTAAGTTTAATACATCTATACATAAGCATTTGCATACCATATTTATTAGGTTATCAACTATTTTATAAGTATTCGTATAGGCACTGTCTCTGATATGGGTCAAACCCCTCTTGTGTTCCCATTGCAACGCGCGGTTCGATACATCTAGTTTTTCCATAAAGATCTAAATAATCAGAACATTATAAAATGGAAAACAATAAACTTTATCAAGAATAAATATAGTTTTTAATATGTGTGTGTGTGTGTTTATTCTTGTCGTTAAAAGTTTTATGGTATAAAAAAATAACATTGATAACCTTTTATGGTGAGCACGAGTTAAAGTTATGGTTTATATTAATGCACTTAAAAGGAACCTTATTTCATATAAGTGTGATAACTTACTTGAAATGCCAATGCTTTCTCAAGTTCCATTAAAATCTCTTTGGTTGTCGGCCGTTCTTCTCTTTCATGGTGTAAGCACCGATAGGCAATTTTTTGAAATGTAGTTAATGATTTTGGCTCCATTTGTTCCCTTATTTGCTTGAACACTACCTCATCATGCTTTCCTTCGTCAAATCTATTTTTAATGAAATCAGGTAGATAGTGACCTTCATGCTTGTGGATTACAAACGTTGATCTTCCGCACAACATCTCAAATAATACCACACCAAATGAATAAATATCGGATTCTATAGTTAGGAATCCTGATTTTCTGTAAACTGGGTCCAAATATCCCGGCGTGCCACATGCATGATCGATGACATAGTCTGTCTCATGAGTTAATGGACTTATTAAAGAAAGCCCAAAATCAGCAAGTTTCGCTTTCCAATCATGGTTTAGTAATATGTTTGCAGATTTGATATCTCTATGTATCACCTTTGCTTGTTTTCCACCTCCTCCGTGTAAGAAATCCAATGCGCTTGCAACATCAATGCATATATTAAGTCGTTTCACCCATGTAAGAGAAGCAACATTCAAATACTTATCAAGACTTCCTCTGGACGCATACTCATAAATAATGACTTTTTCATCAATTTCATCACAGTAGCCTAGAAGACCAATGACATTCTGGTGCTTATAATCCATAAGAATTTGAAGCTCACTCAAGAATTGTTGTTCCCCTTGACCAAACCTCGTATCCAATCGCTTAGCAACAATGGTTTTAAATCCATCACCATCTTGAAGGTCTCCTTTATAGACTCTCCCAAATCCTCCTCCCCCGATGCAATTGTCATTATTGAAGTTTTGTGTCGCCCGTTTTATGTCTTCAAGTAACATTTTGGGGTTCTCCTTGTTGTTTTTCTGCCAAACATGACATACCAAATAAAAATACACATATTGATAACCATAAATCAGTGATAAAACAGCTAAATTCGTAATATGGTTTTTAAAATATTATGGATAACTATATAATGATGATGACAATAATAATTTGGTGATATTAATAAAGAACAATAAATTTAATATGATGATCAGTGTCCTTTATGATTGTTTTTTGAACAACGAAAAGGGTTTTTTTTAACAAAACAAGGGACAAACCTTAACAGTAACCTAAGGAGGCCGGATATAGCCCAGGCAAACAGCAAGAAAAGCATCAAGAAGAAAACAAGAACATAACAGGAAATTACAAATCAACACCATTTATATTTTGCAAACTGAAACCATTTTGATTGATCCACAACCTCCAACATGTCAATAAGAAAACATTTATAACATTTTTCTTCGCCTTTCCAACATTAAGAAGGTTGACAGAGTTCAACGCCTCTGTGACTGTATTGAAACCCATAGGAATAGGAACTTTAATCCAAGTGCAAACTTGCCACCAAACGGATTAAGCAATAAGGCACGTTGCAATAATATGATCTGCAATTTCGTCTCAAAACCACCACAAGGACGTAACTGAGATTCCCCGCTTGACTAGCTCCTCTTTGGTTGAGATTTTCAAGCCGCGGCTCGCCACACAAACTGATTAACTTTCGGTTCTGCCCAATTGTTCCAGAAAAATACTCTTTTCGTCTCAAAATCACTGTTAATTGCCATTTATTCCCTAACATTCTTCACAGAAAATTCGTCTTCATTGTCATCATTCCAAACCCAAACATCAGATTCCTTTGTAATTCTTTGTTGTTATAGAATGTTGTGAAGGTCAACCAGCTCTAGCATTTCTTCCTGGGATTAGGGTAGTTTCTTCCACCCCCAATCCCAAATAACATTTGAGCCAACATATTTATAGCAATCTTTAATCAGGGCCTTTTTATCTTTAGCCAATTGGAAGATGCTCCGGAAACCGTCACATAACCCCCCCCCCCCACCCCCCTCCGCGGTAACCATCCATCAATCCATAACTTAACCTTTTCTCCCTTCCCCATCCTTGGAAAAAGATTTTGGTTGATAATACTACCAAATTTCGCCAGCTCCTTCTCTACTCCTATGTTTATCCCTTATGAATTATATATGCACATTACTACGTTTGATAAAGAAAAAGGGTTAGATTATTAATTTATTATTATTTTGATACTTCCATATAAGAATTTTAGCTAAGTCCTATATCGGTAGTCTAAAAGGTAGGATTGATGAATCCCTACAATGTATATGGTTGAACGCTAGATGCTTGAAAGCAAAAAGGATTTTTAACAATGTAAACCTAACGTCATCAATGTTTGTGCTTTAATAACTTGAATCTAACCTCATCAAGCATTCTACATTTGTTTTTGACATTACAGTGAATCATCACACAGATTACTTCTAGGCATTGAGAATGTGAAGTTAGAACAATGACTTACTTGAAATGATAGTGCTTTCTCAAGTTCGTTGACTACGACTTTCATTGTTGGGCGTTGGTCTTGGGTTTCCGTCACACATCGGTGTGCAATTGTAATAAACGTGTGCAAAGAATCCTTGTTGGGTCCTCTATTTAGAACGAAAGCGTTTTCACCAATTTCTTCCTTTATTATAGGATCTATCATCTCTTCTATTGTTCCTGTGCTGAAGCTTCGTCTAGCCACAAAAGCCAGCCCTTTGTCACTCTCCTTCTTGTAAATTGGGTCAAAGGCTAACCTCCCACATAGAATTTCAAACAAGACCACTCCAAAACCATAAACATCTGATTCTCTTTTTAGCTTACCAGTATTCTTATATTCCGGATCTGCGTAGCAACGTTTGCCAATATATTTGAGATAGAGAGCTTCGTCATCTTGATTTGGAAGCAGGAATACAGACAACCAGAAGTGAACAAGTTTTGCTCCCCAGTTCTCATCCAACCCAATGTTGTAGCAGCTCATTTCACGGTTTATTATCATCTTTTGGTCTTCTATCTCATAATGAATGTACTTCAATGCGTGTGCAACATCAATGCATATTTTCAAACGTTTTTCCCAAGTCAAAACACGTTTGTCTTTGAGGTTTCCCAAATACTCACAAAGAAATCCATTAGAAAAATTGTCAAGGACAAGGATCATCTCAGAAGCTTCAACACAAAATCCAAGCAGATTGACTATGTTGGGATGCTTAACTCCACCGGAAAGAATTTCTATTTCTGTGAGAAACTCTTTTTCTCCATACCACTGATTTCCAGAAGGGGGGTAGCGTTTGATAAGTACAGTGTTGTGTCTCTTGGATGATGGATTCTCTTTATCATAATGCTCGAGTTCTGCTCTGTAGAAAGCATAGCCACCTGAGAAATCTGCAATTATGTATGTTTTTGAGAAATCATGTGTTGCTGATTGAATATGAGTGAGAGGAATCTTCAAGTGTTCCAAGTTCTTCCCCACCTGCAAATTAAATATGTGACAAGGGAGTTAGAGCTAAGGTAGAAAGATGAGAAGGGAATTGAAAGAAATTGAGTAGTATGAAGTTAATATCCATCTAATTCCACCCTCTTCGCACCACAGTGAAAGTTCCTCTCCGTCACTCGAATCTGGAAACCAGACGACCTCTGCTTTGCTTCTGTTTCATGTGCCCTAGTTTTACATTTGGTTGGCTTACAATGAATGGCCCAGATACATTGAGTCATAAGCCCACAAATCATTTATAGTTAGCTTAATAAGTAAATAAGGCCCAGATACATTGAGTCATAATATGAAACCAATATAAATCTTATGGGCTAAGGTTGGTCAAATTTATTGTTCGCTGCCTATAATAAACCTAAGAATAGATTTGCTAAAATTATATATTGTTGTTAATAATATGTGTTGCCTTGGTGTTATTGAAGTGAAATAAGTTGCTAGACCAACTAAGTTAATTGTTGGTAAGAAAGGGGGGTTACATATGTTAATCTTTATGTAATTTATATGAAATCTAATATTAAATAATTAGATGATTGCATGATTTATAAATCAAATTAAAATTTTAGATGACATAAATGATGACCAATAGGAACAAGCATGATTGTAAGAGAATAAGTTATACGTATAAGAAAACTTTTGTGTTTGTCTAATATGCAATTTCTTTCTTTCTTTAAAACCATGAGTAATATTAATACGATAGAATGTTGAAAGGAAAAAAAAGAGGGTCTTACAGTAATTTCATGTGTCAACTGAAGCTCCAATGCTCCCTCTGTATTTGGGGGTT